>OVAU01000125.1:12426-27053 GCA_900406315.1 Biscutella laevigata subsp. laevigata | reverse complement strand
AAATCCGCTTCGATTACTCATAATATTGCCGAGATTTGAAGACATATTTGTAANTATTGCCGAGATTTGAAGACATATTTGTAAAATATGTAAATGTCAATTGGATATTAAATAAAAATATTCAATTAAATAATGATAATGAAATAATTATGGTGAATATTGATATATATATCGATAATTTGATAAAATTTTAAATGTAAACTTAATATATTTTGCTAGCGATTTAAATAAAATTATATTTTATTAATGTAAAAAAAACTTATTATAAAAATACCCGCGTTGAACGCGGGATCAGTTTTTTAAAAAATATGTTTAACGGAAAAAAATGGCCAATAGGGCCACGACACGTGGCGCCTCTAGCAAAGGAAGAGAATTTCTTTAGCTAGAAATAGATCTAGCATGAAGAATCCCAAAAATCTATTTTTTATTATTTTTTGGCTCAAGAGCCAAGAAACCCACTTTTTGGACCATTGCATTTGGTCTTACATCGTTTGAAGACATAGTTCTAGCAAGTCTAGCCAAAAGATCTGGAAACACATTAGCTGGTCATATCCACCATGTTAATCCACAATACTAAGTCGCATATTATATTGTATTTAGACTTACATTGTTTACAATTAGTATGTTATAATACTAAGTTTTTAAAATTATCTTAATTATATTATAGTTAAATATTTTATGTATTTAATCTAATTTATAATAAAAAATTTTGCAATAACCCGCGCGTAGCGCGGGATCATCCCTAGTATAACAGTATTTTCCCACTTATAACATTTTAAAAACTTCCATTGGTTTGATTTGGTAGTGATAATGCTGCTAGTTTCTTATTGGGCCAGCCAGATTTGTTTAATTTTTGTTTCTACCAAGCGCGTGTATCTCAAACTCCTTCCGAGACGAGGCCCACCAAGCCCAATAAAAACATCTTAAAACGTATGCCCTCGACGTCTAACATGTTTTAACAACCAATCGAGTAATTAAAAAATGTTACGGTGTCGGAAATTTTCGACGGGAAATTAAATTCAGATTCAGCTTAAGATATCCTGTTCCATGTGAACCGTTGCACAGAATAGCATTTCTTCGGAAATCTAAATAGTGACGTGGCGAAATATGATTAGTTATCGAATGGATAGTAACAGCTTAGACTGATTCCTTTATGATTACGGTGGACTCGCGCGTATCTGATCGTAACTGCTCTCCGTTCCAACCTGTTTCTTCTTGGAAGTTCCCCTTCCCTCTATTTCTCTCTCTTCGCAGAAAGGAAAAGCTTAATTTCTCTCTCTAAGAGCCATTTTCGGTGGGGAAGGTCTATGCGCTTTTCGCCATATCTTCTTCGATAACACGTATACATGCACACGTATATGTATGCATAGGTCTGTGTGGAGGGTCTGTGAATTGGGTGGGTCTCCGAGCTTTCATTCTCATTCAGTCCTTTTGCTTAATGACTGGAATTGGAGTCGAATCGAAAACCTTACTGGACTTTGTCTGTGATGACTCTTGCTACTAGTAGATGGCTCGATTTCAATCTCTCTTCCTCTTCTTTTTGGTCAGTGTTGCGGTTTTGGCCGTAAACCCTAGTTTAAGCTATCGGTTTGCCATTGTGGAACCTAATTCGGCTTTTGATTCGGATTTGGACCCGGATTCAAAGACGCTACTTTTCCACCAGGATTACTCGCCACCGGCACCCCCACCTCCACCTCCGCACGGACCCTCGGTATCCTGCAGCGATGATCTCGGTGGCGTTGGGTTTTTGGATACGACTTGTAAGATTGTTGCCGATTTAAACCTCACGACCGATGTGTATATAGCGGGGAAGGGTAATTTTATCATCCTTCCAGGTGTGAGGTTCCACTGCCCGATCCCCGGATGCTCCATAGCTATCAATGTTTCTGGAAACTTCTCCCTGTGCACAGAATCTACGATTGTGGCCGGGACATTGGAACTCACAGCTGGTAACGCTAGCTTTGCCGACGGGTCGGCCGTGAACACGACGGGTTTAGCTGGGAACCCTCCGCCTCAGACTAGCGGGACACCACAAGGGATTGAAGGTGCTGGTGGTGGACATGGTGGTAGAGGCGCTTGCTGTTTGACCGACACTAAGAAGCTTCCCGAAGACGTGTGGGGAGGTGATGCATATTCGTGGTCAACTCTGCAGAAGCCGTGGAGCTACGGTAGTAAAGGCGGGTCAACGAGTAGAGAGATTGATTACGGAGGAGGAGGTGGTGGGAGAGTGAAGATGGATATTCTGCAGTTGCTGGATGTTAATGGAAGCATTTTGGCAGACGGAGGTTATGGAGGAGCCAAAGGTGGTGGTGGATCTGGTGGCAGCATATTCATCAATGCATATAAGATGTAATGACCTTTCGTTTCTATGCTCTCTTTCTCTAGCTGTTGATTTGATTTCCACGGATTTTAAGTCTTTCTAGTAAGCAGAGAAAGTAAGATTTGCAATTGTAGGAGGTGGTCAGGACATATAAAATTCACTAAAACTTGCTCGGTCCTGATTTTTTTCTGAAGACCATAATCTTACCTTTAGCGCAAGTTGAGTTTTGAGGAAATGAACAGAACTGATCTTTCCGTTCATGATTGAATATGGTAGAACTGTACTTGTGAGTTTCTGTTCTCTCCGAATTTTTTTTTCCGCCTTTGTATGGTACACCTGAAACAACTTATTTTCTTTGCTATTTCAAAGGTTGGTAGTGAGCCTTTTATCTTCTCAGATTCTTGGTCAATTGATCTCAGCTACCATCCTCGCTTTGCTGTTATTTGAAGTGCAGGACAGGAATTGGACGTATAAGTGCATGTGGTGGGAGTGGGTATGGTGGTGGGGGTGGTGGAAGAGTATCTGTCGATATTTTTAGTAGGCATGATGACCCGAAGATCTTTGTGCATGGTTAGATTTTCCTCCTTAGCATGTCAGTGTTTCTTTTCGGCCATCATAGTTTCTGTTACGGAATTTATAGGGTCTGGAAAGTATGAACCAATTAATTAATTGTATAATTCCATCCCCTCAGCTTATTAATCATCACAGCAAAGTTCGTAATCCTCATCTTTATTTGGCTATTTTTGTTTACATCATCACATTTTATATCTACGTCTTAGTTTTTGTTTAGTCTTTCCAATTCGTAATTGCTTTACATCTTCAATCATGTGAACTAATCCCATTCTCCTACATATAGGCGGATACAGTATCGGTTGTCCAGATAACTCAGGTGCTGCCGGGACGTTATACGATGCTGTTCCCCGAAGCCTTTTCGTTAGCAACTACAATCTGACAACAGATACTTATACACTTCTCTTAGAATTTCCCTTCCAGCCTCTTTGGACCAATGTTTATATTCAGGATAGAGCGCGGGCAACTTGTCCTCTGCTCTGGAGTCGTGTCCAGGTATTAAGAAAATGAATTTCTAAAACATGGGCTTTGTAGCCTAAAGTGTTTACGATTATGACCTTTAACTGTGTTTAAGTTAGTACTATATCTTACATGCATCAATAAAGTTTACTTTTTCTGCAACCCTAGCGTCTTTAGTGTTGCTTGCATATTTGCTTTGAGCCAATAAACAAAAAATTAGGAATTTACTGTTTTCAGCATTTTATTTTGCAAAATTGAAGATGTGTTACTTAAACAGAGTCCAATATGTAGGTTCAAGGACAAATTAGTTTGTTGTGCGGTGGTGTTTTGAGCTTCGGATTAGCTCATTATGGTACATCAGTATTTGAGTTGTTGGCTGAAGAACTCTTGATGAGTGATTCTACTATCAAGGTGAGTTTTACTCTGGCTCTCCACCTTCGGAAATAGTGTAACAGCAATGTGTCAGTCACCAGAGATGAATATCTTTGTGTTTCCTACTATCTGCTTCATTCTTGGTTCTCAGGCCTTTCTTCTAGGTCCATATTCTATTTTGGTACTCATGTATATCATTCGTTCATCATGCTTTATGTTTATCGGTACGTACCAGGTTTATGGGGCATTACGCATGACCGTCAAGATGTTCTTGATGTGGAATTCAGAGTTGCATATAGATGGAGGAGGAGGAGATACAACTGTTTCGACTTCCATACTTGAGGCTAGCAATTTATTCGTTCTTAGGGTACTCTCAAGTTCATGTCATTGTTTTACTCGGTCAAGTACTTTGTGAAACACCTATGCATCTAATTTGTTTGTATGGCCTCTGGATCTAAATGTAGGGATCATCTGCCATTCGATCAAATGCAAATTTGGGAGTCCATGGACAAGGTCTGCTGAATCTAACTGGACCAGGGGATTCGATTCAAGCACAGCGGCTTGTTTTGTCTCTGTTTTACCGCATATTTGTAAGGCGATTCCTTGTCTCTGTTTATTTTGGTGACAATCCTGCATTAGATGACATCATATATGTTGATCATAAGTAAAAATAGTTGGTGTTATGGTTCTGAAAATGTGATGAATATAGGCATAATTTGACAGTAGGCATACTTTCAAGGCCATATTGGCTTTTATATAACAGACATAAATGTACTGATTATGCCATCTAGGAGATATTGATTTTTTTTATACTGGCAATTGAAGGTTGGGCCAGGATCTATTTTGCGTGCTCCTCTTCAGAATGCATCTCGAGATGCTGTGTGAGTTTGAAGGAAAAGCCATCTTTATGCTTAGTTTGATTCCATTATTCTTGGGATATAAATACAGCTAACAATAATTGAATTCACTTCCTTTGCAGCACACCAAAACTCTATTGTGAACGGCAAGATTGCCCCTATGAACTACTGAATCCACCAGAGGATTGCAATGTTAATGCATCGCTTTCCTTCACTCTACAGGTATTTCTACCGCACGTAAACTAGCATGCTCTAGCATGAAAATTCTGATAATTTTCTTTTCTTTCTAGATATGCCGTGTTGAGGATATTCTCGTTGAAGGTTTCATTAAAGGATCAGTAGTTCATTTCCACCGAGCAAAAACAGTAACCCTTGAACCCTCTGGAGAGATTAGTGCCAGTGGAATGGGTAACAATAATTATTTTCTTTATGGATTTTGTTTTGATCTTGCATTCTGCTTTTACATTTTGTATGGACATGTTCTTGGCTAACTCCCCCGATATAAGACTTTAAGGTTCTACCATTCTCCATACAGGGAGAAACTAGATACAATCTTACGTTTTTCTTAGCAAATACATAAGCAACTTTTAAATGTGTTTCACAGGTTGTAGAGGTGGTGTAGGGGAAGGTAAAATGCTTGGAAATGGCATGGGCAGTGGTGGTGGGCATGGTGGTAAAGGGGGCCGTGTATGTTACAATAGCAGCTGTGTTGAAGGTGGAATTACGTATGGATCTGCAGAACTTCCTTGCGAGCTTGGCAGTGGAAGTGGTGATCATAGTCCGGGTTATTCATCTGCTGGTGGTGGTATTGTAGGTATGAAATGTCAAACATTTTGATGATTCTGGAGTTCTATGAAGTTTGCGAGATTAGGTTGTGCAGTCATCGAACTTAATGCAAATTTAATGCTGTAGACTATTACTATATTTATTTTCCGTGTGTCAAACATTTGGAGAATTTAATTTGTTATTATGTCACATGTTTATGATTCATATTGTAGAAGCTTGTCATCATTTAGGACATATACTGCTGTGCAGGCATGTGGTTCCCGTGAAAGCTTATTGCTTATTTTAACCTGTTCTTTCTTTTCCTTTGAATTTGGTCAGTGATTGGTTCAATGGAGCAGCCTTTATCTGGTTTATCGCTGGAAGGCTCAATTAGAGCTGATGGAGAAAGTGTCAAACGTTTGAGTAGATATGAAAACGGTTCTATTGTAGCACCTGGTGGTGGTTCTGGTGGAACAATCCTTTTGTTCCTGCGTTATCTCGTCTTAGGAAAGTCGTCTTTTCTCTCAAGTGGTGGTGGATCTGGCAGTCCTTCTGGTGGTGGTGGTGGCGGAGGTGGGAGGATTCATTTTCATTGGTCAAACATTCCCACGGGGGACATATACCAGCCTATTGCTAGTGTAAAAGGAATAATACATGCACGGTCTGTCCTCTAAATACATGTGCATTACTCATGATCATTCTTCTTTCCATGGCATTAATATGCTTCCTGTCATGGGCTGCATTTTCCATTTGTATGTTACTAAGTGATATCAATTTTTAGACTGTCACATTAACACAATGTTTCTTTTGTAATTGTAGGGGCGGAGCGGCAGTAGATGATGGTTTTTATGGCAAAAATGGCACTGTAACTGGGACGGCTTGTCCAAAGGGACTCCACGGTATATTTTGCCAGGTTAGGAAACTCGGTTCAACAATTTCCTGCTCTATCACACAAAGGATGCTATTGCCGCCTTATCATGATTGATTTGTTATTGTAGTTTTCGAAGCTCATTATATTCCCAATATTATTGTTTTTCCAGGAATGCCCATCTGGTACATTTAAGAATGTTACTGGATCCGACTCGTCTCTTTGTCGTCCTTGTCCCGTTGATGAGCTTCCAAGTCGTGCTGTCTATGTCACAGTCCGAGGTATGAAGACATTCACTTATATTTTGAACTACATGTGCTATAATTCTGTCCTAACTGCCTGTGATAGATATTGTTTTCCGTTAAACTCTTTAGCAGATTTCTTTCTATTCATTTCCCGTGATCACAAATATACCGTCTGTAGACTTTTAACTTTTTGTATTAAAAGATCAGTTTAATTAAGTTGGCGTATGATCTTGTATTGTTACCCTTTCTGTCCTGCAAAGTGATGCTGGAATTGTCCATGCTCAACTATAAACCTTGGGATTTCTGTTATCAATAACAGGTGGTGTTTCTGAGACACCGTGTCCATATAGATGCTTATCGGAAAGGTATCATATGCCTCACTGTTACACCGCGCTGGAGGAGTTAATTTACACATTTGGTGGGCCTTGGTTGTTTGGTCTACTTCTGATGGGTCTTCTTATACTCTTAGCACTTGTACTGAGTGTTGCACGAATGAAATTTGTTGGAGTTGATGATCTACCTGGCCCAGCTCCCACGCAGCATGGTTCTCAGATAGATCATTCCTTCCCTTTCCTCGAATCACTAAATGAGGTGTTATGACTTTCCTCGTCCTTAGATCTGAAACTGGTTATTTATGTACTCGCTAATTTGTCACTTCAGATGCAAGAAATGTTTGGCCAGCAGACATGATTGAGCCAAACAACCTGCCAACACTCTTTATATTACGAGTGGTGTGTGTTTTACAAAGGTTTTTTTTTTTTGTCAGGTATTGGAAACAAATAGAGCAGAGCAATCTCAGAGTCATGTGCATAGAATGTATTTTATGGGTCCAAATACATTCAGTGAGCCATGGCATCTCTCGCATATACCCCCGGAGGAGATAAAAGAGATAGTGTTAGTTGTTTATTATTTTATTTCCAAGCTGTTTTCAGATTGTGTCTCAGTTTTCTTTATAGTTACTTAATGAGTTGCCTGGGCTCTGAAATATTCTTATGTTGTTGTTTTGCGTTCCTTAGATATGAGGCTGCATTTAACACGTTTGTTGACGAAATCAACTCTATAGCTGCATATCAATGGTGGGAAGGTGCAATGTACTTTATTCTTTCAGTGTTTGCATATCCGCTAGCATGGTCATGGCAGCAATGGCGTCGGAAGCTGAAGTTGCAAAAATTGCGCGAGTATGTACGTTCAGAATATGATCATTCCTGTTTACGCTCCTGTCGTTCCCGAGCTCTGTACGAGGGTCTGAAGGTATTTCGTGATGATTTATTTGATCTCATAATTGCTTAACTGGACTCTACAGATTTTGAGAATATGTGATTCATTTTTACAAGGATTTGTTCTTTGAAGCTTCAGTAATATATTTTCTAATTATAGGTCGCCGCCACCTCTGATTTGATGCTTGCGCATCTGGATTTCTTCCTTGGCGGGGATGAAAAAAGGACAGATCTTCCACCTCGGCTTCACCAAAGGTTTCCAATGCCCATATTGTTTGGTGGTGATGGCAGTTACATGGCTCCTTTCTCACTTCAAAATGACAACATTCTAACAAGTCTTATGAGTCAGGATCAGGTTGGTTTCGTAGTTACCTGAGAAGCAGATTCAGCAGCCATGTTAAAGGTTGTATTGATTCTTTGCCCTTGATATATTTCCCAGATCGTTCCACCCACTACTTGGTACAGGCTGGTGGCTGGTGTAAATGCTCAACTACGCCTTGTTCGCCGTGGGCGTCTGAGATCAACATTTCATTCTGTTCTGAAATGGTTAGAAACTCATGCTAATCCTGCTCTGGAAACACATGGCATACGAGTTAATCTGGCCTGGTTCCAGACTACAGCTTGTGGTTACTGCCAATATGGTCTCTTGATTCATGCTGCCGAGGATTGTGAACCAACATCACCTCCGTCTGTTGGTGAAACAGCATGGACTGAGATCCAGCCACGGTAAATGAATGAAATATTGCATCCACTCTGTCTTTCTATCGGTCATAGGGTTTATAGTATTGTCACAATTCCATTATTTCTTATGCATGCGTCATGTTGTTTTAAGTCGAATATAAAGTATGAACTGAATAATCTAGAAAAATAAAGATGATCACTATCACTTCTGTTGATCACTTTTAGAAATTAAGTTTTTTTATGATGGCACATAAGCATTTTTTTTTGTCGTGCTCTTCGTTTCTAGTTATGCGGAGTTTTGATGTCTTGTTCTTGTAATATCTAGGTACGGCGTCAGTGCGCATAAAGAAAATTCTGCGGGACATTTAAGAGAGAGTATGCTCTTCAACCAAACCCACTCAAACACCGAGGACTATACAACACGCAGAAAAAACTATGGAGGGATAATCGACCTTGACAGCTTACCGAGTCTGAAAGAGAAGAGAGATATGTTTTTTCTTCTCTCTTTCTTAGTTCACAACACTAAACCTGTGGGTCACCAGGTACCTCTCTAATCAAAATCCTTATGCTATGAATGTTTTGCTGTCTAACTTTTGTATCAATTTTAACTGTCTCCTCCCTCTTTTGTTTTTTTTTTTGTGATACTGCAGGATATGGTTGGTTTAGTTATCTCGATGTTACTTCTAGGAGATTTTAGTCTAGTCTTGCTCACACTGCTCCAGCTTTATTCGATTTCTTTGCTGGATGTAATTTTGGCTTTGTTTATATTGCCTCTCGGCTTGCTTCTGCCATTCCCCGCTGGGATTAATGCTTTATTCAGCCATGGACCCAGACGCTCTGCTGGCTTAGCACGTGTTTACGCTTTGTGGAATTTCATGTCCATAGTCAATGTGGTAAGTTTTCTTTGTTTTCTTATTATTGACAACTTGTTTCGTTAAGAAATGCAATGTGGTGAATTCAATTTAATATTTGGACGTATGGTATGGGTGTAGATTCTTTAGAAAATGTTGCATGAATCTAATATTATCTGACGAGTTATTGGTTCTGTGACAGTTTGTTGCTTTTCTTTGCGGATATGTTCATTATAACAGTGAATCATCAGCTAGCAAGAAAATCCCATTTCAACCATGGAATATAAACATGTGAGTTTTACTACTATGCAAAGTAATACTTGTAAAGAGTCGCACGTTTTGGTCTATTGGGTTTGTGATACTTAGTGTTTGTTTTGAGGATGCAGGGGTGAAAGCGAATGGTGGATATTCCCAGCAGGACTGGTGGTTTGCAAGATAATGCAATCACAGCTCATAAACCGACATGTAGCAAACCTGGAGATACAAGACCGCTCGTTGTATAGTAAGGATTTTGGGCTGTTTTGGCAGTCGTGACAAAAAAAAAAAAAGTGTTTTGGTCAGGTAATTTTTCTCAGAACTACTAAAAAAGAGCCCTGTCCGAGTTTGGAGTGGGGATTTGAGTTTTTGGTTTTGTTTTTATTTCTCTCCTTGTAATTCTATTACGCCAGGTGAATAGAATTAGGTTACAAAAGAGAAGGAAGTCTGATTGTTAAAAGCTAAAAGAAAGAATATAAAAGAACAAAAAAAAAAGTGAAGTTTATCTGATGGATATAAATTAGGTACAAAACTTGTAATGTAGAGATCCTGCTTTGGTCTACGTTTTGGTTTTGAGTGAAGTGCACACTTATTGGTTTGTATGTAAATAAAGTGAAAAACCAATCATCTATCTTGGAGATGTGTTTATTGTTACTACCTTAATACTCTTGTCTTATTTTTGATGTAAGTTGACAAGAAACGAAAGAGCTCATTAAAATCAGGGAATAACTGACTTTTGAGACCAATGAGCTATCTGAGTTTACTTTCTCGGATTTCAATCTTGCTTGTTTAGATCTACTAGGACTAACCACCCGCNCCTTTTTTTTTTTTTTTTTTTTGTCAACCCACCCGCAAAGTCCATTTAACATTTATATATCACTAGGATATGTATTTTAAAATTATAGTTATATGATATTTTTATTGTTTTATTTTTTTATATTTTAGTTTTAATTGTGTGATATCTAATAAATATAATAAAAAATTCACTAAATGTATAATTTTAAAATATTTTGTTTTATAAAGAATAATAATATTAGTTACTCTATTAGTTGTTTAATGTTTAATGATTATATGTTGAATTTAGTTTATCATTTTATTTATAGATTAACCCGTTAAACTATTGGATTTGCGATACAATTTTAAATGTTTTTTATAAGTGTTGTTAAAATCAATTCATTTTTTTAAATCAAATATATTTAAAAGTATTTATGCTATCATGTGATTAAATCTTTTTATTTTGGTTTTATATTAATGAAATAACACTTTTTATTAAATCTTTTTTATTTCCATAAGTATTTTATTTTAATTTTGCTCATTAAAATTTATCCTTAATATTATTTACTTAACTTACCGTAACAATAATATATTTTGTAAAAATAAATATTTAAGTTTTTATATTTTCAATAAATTAACATATATAAATTTTGACTGAATATTTATTTTAAATTTTAAATCTTTTTAAAAGGAAACCAATATAATATATTAAAACTTTAGTTTAAATGGTTGTAATTATAAATATTTTTGGAAAAAAGACAAAAATAGATATTCTAACAATTATTGTAACAATATATTTCTTAAAAAACTAATTAATTATGTTTTTGAATTTTCAATAAGTTAAAGTATATAAATTTTGATAGAGTATTTATTTTAAATTTTAAATATTCTAAGATTGGTTTTAGAAGAAATTGAAAACTGAAGCGAGAAGAAGAAGATGGCTCGATAATTGCTATATATATGTACACAGGGATGCAGTTCATGCAGAGTGGAACCCATAATTATAGGATAGTGTAGAACAATATTGGCAGATAAAAAAAATTGAATAAAGAATATTTTAATTTATTAAAAAAACTAAATATTATAATTAACACGTGTTAATTATAGAATTTGTCAACTGACTTGTGTTTTATAATTATTAGATTTGATAAAATATATACATTTATACTTAAATTAAATTACATGTCTAGTAATTTTTATCTTCATATTTATTTTAAGAATATAACATAATTACTTCATTTTAGAACTAAAATTAAAATTAAATGTTTTAGAATTAAAACTAGAATGAGATGTTTTAGAATAGCATAACTAAACCACCCATCCATGGTTCAACTCTTATTTACAAACTTTTAGGTGTTTTTTATTTATGTTTAAATTTAAAATATTTTTAGGTCACTAACAAAACCTCCTTTTCTCAATCCCTCTGTCAAACAGTCAATTTGTTTGGTTTAATTTTCTAAAATTTTTATTAACTATCATCTGATGGCAATGTTATAATTTGCCCATTTTCCATTACAAGAAAGATTTTTTTAATAATTATTAAAAAAATTTGGTTCAGCGGGTAAATATAGATACTGATTTTTGTGTTTAGAGTGACCCTAAACGAAAACAAGTAAAATTAAGGTTTTAGACACGACTATATATAAAAATTTAGGGGCTGAAAATTTAAAAAGTTGAGGTATACATATTCTTTTTTTCTTTAAAAACTATTGAGACCGGTACTATTTGTTTTCGTTTATGCAAATATGTATCTTTTCCTTTTTTTTTGTTAGGGAACATGCAAATATGTATTCAAAAGCTTAAGTCTCATTTTTAATTGATGATACACACCCAAACCAGTCTAATCTTTCTCATTACACAAATAATTTAGTTTTTAGGTGTAAACAAAACCAAACACACACATTCTGATTATTTGCAACATTAATCTGTTGCTGTTTATGAAGTATCCATGATCTCTCTCTCTTTGTACTTTTAGTGTCTATGTCAATGTTCCGCTACACCCGAATGGTAAGCTCGCCGCCTCAACTGAGATTCCCCTGATGGCTGCTGCAAATATATCCTCGTTGGATCATTCGGATCCACGTACCTGCACATTTAACATGACCACACACGCTTAGATTCTTATCAAAACCCTTCAGTTTTAATTTTTTTGATCAGAGGAATCTTACGCATGTCTCATCATTTCATCCACAGGGGTTTGAGCGGCTTCAAGAGGATCAACACGTGGAGCTGCTGCTGCTTGTTGCATTTGTCGATTGTATTGTCTCACTGATGATATAAGATTCAGGAAGAGAGGAACAAACGTCCCGCAACCACCTTCTTTGAATAGGATCTTGAAACTGTGTGTGGAATATAAAGCTCTGTGCTCGTTCTCTGGGACAACCTGAAAGTTTTTATTACATGCCAAAGTGGTTGTATGTAAAATACATACGGTAATTATCCTGGCTAAGAAATTTTGTAAATTCGTTATGAGATTTTGTACTCACAGGCTCCACTTGTCCAGAGATATTGTTGCAGTGAAATATTGGCTGATTGAATTTCTCGGCGTGGACGTAAAGCTACAAAGTAGAGCAAAATATAGTCCATAAACATCCAAAGCTAAATGTTTGTAGTAAGAAGCCCCTTGCCTTAACTATATTCAATATATAATAATACTTGTGCCAGATATTAACAGAACAAGGGAAAAGCAAAAGATAAATTTACTGTACCAGAGGCATGTCAAAAGCAACAAAGTTCTCAACAGGCTTGCTTGCAACAAATACCAACCGTATGTTGGACAAGTATACCACTCCCTTGGCCTTAACATGACCTCCATGCCCTCTGGACCAAACGAAATGATCGTCAGGGAAGTAGTTACGGCTTCTAGGACTTATAACTTATTTACAAGCGTGGTAGATAAACAGATCCAAAGATATTATAACAATGAAACTAAACTGAAAAACCAAGGAGGAGCAGTTACAAGATTCAAAAGCAAACCCACAATCAAGCAGATCCAAAACATGGGAGACAAGAGAAGGAAAGACATACCCAGGGATCTTGTCGACTTCAAACTCAACCCCATCTCTGACTAGAACAAACATTTCATTCACAAAGGGAATAGGCATCCCATTAGGCAGCAATTGGGGGTTAAGCGCCATGGCCGATTGATCAAGCAGGGTTGATGAATGATTATGTAGTTTCTTCTTCTTATTGGTTCTCAACCTCAATTCTTCCTTGCTGTGTAACCTGATCGGACAGGACGATACAAATAAGAAAGTAATCATTAATCAAAGACATCAGAAGTCAATTTAAAAGTTCAATAATGACAGTAATTTATAACCACAGATCAAAGTAAACAGAGCCGATTGAACACAATGATTATGGGGAATCTAGTTTCAGTTATGCAAAAGACATCCATCAATTTTACGAATCGTTAGCAAAACCTAGGATTACAATACGAGTTTCAATATAACTAGCAAACAAATCAATCAGTAAATAAAAACGTTCTAATCAATTAGTTATAAAAAGAAGAGAGCAAAACGAAATCAGTGAATGAACGATCCGAGTTCAAATTCAAGCAAGCCTGAAGAAGTAGTTAATCGGAAACAGGTTCGCGCGACCTCTGATCAGAAATGAAAACTCCCGGGAAAGCGAATGATCTGAAAGAACATACCTCTCTAGATTTTAAAGGATTTGATCGGAGGAAGAGAGATCAGATTACAGCTTCTCGCTTGTTCCAAGGTTGCAATAATATCACGCGGTTAACGAAACGTGTTTATTCTTTATAACTTTTAACAATTAGTCCCTCGAGTTTTTATTTATTCGATTTCGCCTCATTAATTCCTTCTTGAAGTCCAGGTGTTTTTTTATGTACAATAATTTCCTTCTTGGGGGTCGAGCCGTCGAGGTGCTTCACTCTTAAATGGTCCTGTGCTTTAACCTAAAAATTGAAGAGTCAAATTGGGAACTTCCCATGGGAGATTCATTCATGGGTTCTTATGATTAAATAAATTCAAAATATTGATAAGGATTTGTTTAAAAAGAGGGCTCCAATGGGAGGGGTTCTTAATGAGGTTCTTAAGATTAAAATAATATTATTTTTTTAAAATATAATATTAGAAATAAAAAGTTAATAATTTTAAATTCTTAAATAATTTTAAAATGTAATTTATTTTAATTTCTTTAAACTTTAAAATTATTTTATAACATATAACATATAATTATTAATCAAAATGCCAAAATTATAAAAAGTTTATGTTTAAAAGGGTAAAAACGGTTAAATCTAATCTCGAATTCAAATACAAAATGTTTAAAAGTTTATGTTTAAATGCCAAAATTCAAATACAAAATGTAAAAAAAAACAAAAAAAATCGTTTAAAAAAAAAAAAAATCGTTGAAAAAAAAAATCGTTGAA
>OVAU01000125.1:0-12417 GCA_900406315.1 Biscutella laevigata subsp. laevigata | reverse complement strand
AAAAAAAAAAAAAATTGTTAAAAAAAAAAAAAAAAAAAAAAGAAAACGACGCGCGCGTGCAAGTCACGCGCGGTGCTTGACCCGCGCCTTAACTTCTTGAATAAGGATTCTTAACAAAATTACAGTGGGACCCACTCTTTTAATATATTTTTATTACAAGCACCCCTCCTAATATATGCATTGGAGGTGCTCTAATAGATAGATTTATGTACTAATCCCGAGAAAAATGTCAATTTTTACATGAATTAAATCCGATAAGATCAAACATATTTCTACTTCGGGACAATACCAATTTAAGCATGAACGTTGTTTGATTGTGAAACACTGCCAATTTCAATATTTTCGTTAACATTATGAACAGTACGGTTAATGGTGTGTACCCTTGAGCCTCCATGGTGAAAATGGTGTGTACCCTCGGAAGGGCCCAGAAGCTGTGAGCTTAGAGTATGGCCATTGCGTAAACAAGCATACTCTCTTTGAGACAAGTTGGTTGTGTTGGTAAAAATGTAGTTGTTAAGACAACAAGTGACTGGTAGATCAAGTTATTATTTCATCAAACAAGAAGCAAACAACAACAAAAAAAACAAAAGAGAGTTCTCAAACATCAAAATGTAAACGAAGTACAAAACAAACAACAAATACTTATTGAACTTGTAATAAATAGAAATCTGCAGGTTTTTCAACAAAACGGTATTAACGGTAGTTTCTGTAGACTGGGCTGTACATGCAGCTCTCTGCAAACTTCACCAGATCCTTTGCACGTGGGAGGTTCGATGCCAATCCTAAAACACATAATTCTTCATTTATCAGCAGTTTTCTTCACAGGTAAGCAGTTTGATTTATTCGGAGGGAAATGAACAAAACTAACCGAGGTCATAGGTTGTGGCAGCAACACTGGCTGCAATGTTGGCAGAGATTTGTCTGATGTTTGAAAACGGCGGGTAGATCAAACCGTTGGCAAAGTTCTCTTCTGTGACTTGTGCGGCCAATGCTTCAGCTGTTGACAACAGAGAGAGAGAGAGACCAGTTAAGCGTCTGTCACAATTCATCAGTGTCCAAGTTTGGTGATGTTTGGTTTCAGCCAAAACAATTTGAGTACATTTTCTGTTTTATTACAGAGACTCTGCAGGTAGAGTGATTTATTCTACTTACAAGCTGCGAGGAGCATGTCATCACGGACGCGAATTGCACCGGACATGATCAAACCAAGACCTAGACCCGGGAAAATGTAACAATTGTTTGCCTGAAAGGGAAGTAGAGTTATGGAAATATGTTGTGAGCATTCAGATTTTCACAGAAATACAAATTGACAGAGAAAAGAGGACGGGAATAGCCAAACCTGGCCAGGCAAGTAAGTTTTGCCATCGTACTTAACGGGATCAAATGGGCTTCCACTACCAAAGATTGCACGACCCTATTTCAAGCACACAACTATGATCAGACTTGAGAGCCCCATCAAATGCAAATCTATAATCAGGACATGAAGCAAATTCAGATGTCATGAGAGAATATACCTTGGTCCATGTGTAAGCCTGTTCTGCGGTACACTCAGCTTGAGAAGTAGGGTTCGAGAGAGCAAGAATCAACGGTTTCTATAAGCAAACAACAAGATCGGCATTAAAACCATCGAGTAGATACCTAGTTTTTTTCATAAGGCAGAGAAGAAGAACAAGATGAAACCTCGTTGTTGGTAGCCATAGCCTCGACAACTTCCTTTGTGAAAGTCTGTCCCACACCGGAGGTTCCAATGAGAACGGTTGGCTTGATGGCCTGTTTGACAAATTTTAACAGAATGAACACAAGAATAAAACATCTAACACAAAGATTCTCCCATCAAGAAATCTACAAGATGAGTTCATTGCATACATTAACAGCACCAATGAGGTCCTTGACAGGGGCGTGCTCATGTGCCCATGGCTGCTTGAAGTGTTGAAGTGATTCTTTGCGTGAGCTAACGATCAGTCCCTGTAATACAAATTAACAAGAGGAACATTTATAAACAAGAAAGCTTTAGCTGAACAGGATGAGTCTGATCTGGGTAGTTGCCAACAATACCTTGGAGTCCACAAGCCAAATCTTCTTCCGGGTCTCATCGATGGGAGCACCAGTCTAGAAAACAACCGGAATATGATCAATCACATATTCTTAGCCAGAAACCAGGAAAAATGTGAGTAAATCCTAGATTGACAAACCTCTTTTGATATCTTGAGAGCAATTAGCTCAGCAATACCAGTTCCAGCCTCTCCGGCACCCAAGAACAAGAAGGTATGGTCAGACAAGCTTTTACCAAGCACCTTCTGAGCGGCAATAAGCCCAGCAAGCACAACTGATGCAGTACCCTGCAATGGAGCAAACGACAAAACATGTTCTTGATAGTGTTAGTTCTTTGAAACATCAAGCAAAATGTAAGAAAAAGATCAATCATGAGGAAAGAGTTGATACCTGGATATCGTCATTGAAGACAAGATGACTGGAGCTGTACTTAGCCAAAAGGTCAAACGCATTGTGGTTTGCAAAATCTTCAAACTGAGAAGAAGATATATCACAGACATGTTAAATATAAATTATACTAACAACAATCATAGTTCTTAGGAGAGAGGGTTGATCCTATGGCTCACCTGTACCAACACTTTCTCTCCATAGTTCTGCTTAACAGCACACATGAACTCATGCAGGAACTCTGAGTATTCCTGAATCACAAGAGAAATCAGATCAGTTTTTGAAAACTCATTTGTATTAGTTATAAGAAGAGAAGCAGTAATAGGAAAGAGATTAGTAAACCTGTCCAGTTGCCCTTCGTTGTTTAAGGCCGATGTAGAATTCATCATTCAGCAACTTCTCGTTGTTTGTACCCACGTCAATAGTGATTGGAAGGCACTGCATTTGAAAGAGGATTTTAACATTTATGGCCAAACGAATACTGAATAATAAATAGGCACAAAATATTGCAGCTTTTTGTCCTGGTGCTTACTGCTGATGGACGGATTCCTCCTAAAGCTGTGTAAAGAGAAAGTTTCCCCACTGGAATTCCCATTCCCTGGAAGATGTTACAAATGGTTTAGACAGATGGTACATGCAAATTTTCGACATCAAAATGAGATAAGCTTTCAAGTGGTAACTCAATGACTGTTTATTTACCTGGCAACCAAGATCTCCCAGACCAAGAATTCGCTCACCATCAGTAACAACGATGACCTTAATCCCTCTCTGTGGCCAGTTCTTCAACACCTCAAGAATTTTGCCCCTAAAGAATATACATTCACTTTAGTATATCAGAGAGACAAAACGGAAGTGACCTGCTAAAGAGACTTATAAAACACACTTCTCTTTCAAGCTGATGTACAGTCCTTGTGGCTTCCTGAAAATACTTCCATACTTCTGGCAAGCCTCGCCAACTGTTGGTGTGTACACAACTGGAAGCAACTCCTCGACGTTATCAATCAAAAGCTTATAGAACAACCTCTCGTTCCTTTCCTGAAAGATTCAGATACATAAGCAACCAATTGAGAAAATCTTTAGACACATATGCTCAACTACTAAACATGAATTCGAAGGAACAATCAATCACCTGAAGATCCATTAGGGCCATGTAACGCTGTAGAGGAACAGTGTACTGGCGGAGATTGTGCATAACCTTCCTCTCCTAATCAACCAGAAATCACAAGTTATTACAAAGCTCGAACAAAAACTAAACAAAAGTGAATTCTCTTATATGTAAATCTCGAGTCACCTGAACATCCTGACTTATAACCACAGGGGGAAGAAGACCAGTTAAGTAATGTGCATCTCTCTCTTTGTCAGTGAACGCAAGTCCCTTGTTGTATCTCGGATCACGCATCAACGAGTAACCACTGAAAACATTTCAATCTCACTATAAGCTCCACAAAAAACAAGCTCGTACTTACACAACAAGAAAAACTAGTCTCATGAGTTATCGTAGCTAACAAGCAGCTCGACTGATGCTGAATTCGGTAGAAACAGAAGAAATCCGAAATCAAGCTATTTCAATGATGATCATGGATCAAAGTAAAACAAAGATGAGATCTAGATCATTAAGTTGACTCACCTAGCGACGGAGGAAACCCAAGGGGTAACAAGCTGATCCAACGTGGCGGAATCCTCACCGTAGACGTCAGAAATCCCACCTCCGACACCGGATCTGTTATCGGCAACATCGTCGCAAGGTAATTCAGCACGAGTACTTCCCATATCTCTCTTCAAAGCTAACACAACAAATCTGGAAACAGAAGAACGGAGTACAAAGAAGATGTTGATGAATTATGAGGTAAAGGATATTTTTTTGGTGGAAGAGTAAGGTGGAATATATAGGCAAACGAAATTGACCACAGTTTGAAACCAAATTATTATTATTTTTAAAATAGTTTTGATGGAAAATTCGTCAAAATAAAAATAAAATTGTCATAATGAGAAGAACGTGGACTGAGTCATCCATTGGAATCACTTTACCTCTTATTTTATTATTTTATTTCCTTTTTGTTATTTAAGTTTTATTATTATTTTTGCCCCTTTAATTATTCCATTGAGTTTAATATAAATTCATTTTCAGTTTAAGAACATGCAAGGCTGTTCTTTTAGTACAAGTGATATCTTGTAAAGATTTTGTATTTAAATAATTTGGATATTTAAAACTATTACTACATATGAATATGAGTTTAACTGATTCTTGTCGGATATTGATAGAATTATCCATCTCGAAACGGAATATGTTAGAAAAACAGACAAGAAAAAGACATTTACATGTACATATATATATAATATTATATATATATAGCGGGAAAACATTGTCCATTAGATAAGTACTCATTTTCATATAACATAATTCATCTTGTGGTTCCGTGATAGAGACACAGTTAAATTTGCTTTTGTATATAAAAAAAACTCACTCACAAAATTGATTAAAACATGAGGTATTTGTACAACTTAGTGGCAGCTATATTGGACCCCGCCAAATTGGAATATTATATATCAACAATGATATTCTCTTATTATTTTTACAAAAATATATTAAAATAAATAATTAAAATCTACCTCAAATAAATACCGAACTGTCACTATTATTAGTTTATGTAAGGAAGGTTTAGTCTATTAATTCTTTTATAGTTTTCATGATCATGGATAAGGATCGTTGCTAGTGCATAAATAAATTATTCAATAACTAATAAATGACATATGCTTTAGTTTTATATCAAGATTTCTTTGTTTGTTGTTTCTTTTGCAATTTTTGAACATTTTCATTTGACATTTTTTAAAGTTATTTTGATTTCCCTCACCGATTTTGTTGATGCTCGCACTTTTCAATTGACCAATATTTTGATTCTGTTTTGGTCATTCCGATTTTTTCTTATGTTCAGACAAAAAGTAAACTAATATAGACCAAGACGCGTTTTTAGCAGCTAAAAAAACTCATTTTTTCTAGAACATAGAAGGAATCCTCCTCCACCACGACATGTTCATATTTTCACCAACTCCTACATTTTCAAATTTTACTTTCTATATTATTCTCTTATATTTTTAAATTGAGAGATTTTTTAAATGATATAATTTTATATTATGCAGAATCATATTGATTTTATAGGTAATAGTGAAAAAAATATTCTGATTTTACACTATAATTGAGAAAATCTATAATATATTATAATTTTATTTTTTTTTGGAAATTACGGTGATTTGATGGATAATAGTCCATAAAAATTTAGAAATTTTTGTAAAACGCTTGAAGTTTGTATTTTGAGAAATTATGTTGATTTTGTGGGTAATAATAGCCTATTTAGATTTGGAGAGATGTTGTAAAACATAATTTTTTATTTGGGAAATTATGCTTATTAGTGAAATCATGCTAGTCCACTAGTCCATGAAAATTGTGAAAATTTTCAAAAGGTTAGATTTTTTATTTTAAGAAATTCTGATGATATGGTGGGTAACTAATTGTCCTTGTTGAATTAATACACATTTGGTGGGTAATAGTTCATGAAAATTTAGAGATATTTTTAAAAATGTTAGAATTTTTTATTTTGTAGAATTATGCTCATTTGGTGGTAATATTACATGAAAATTGATAGACTTTGTAAAACATTAGAATTTTGTTTTTTGGAAAATTATGGTGATTTGGTGGATTATTTACAAAATAGAGAGATTTTGTAAACCGATATAATTTTGTATTTTATGAAATTTTGTTAATTTCATGGGTAATATAGCCTATGGAAATCGAGACATTTTATAAAACACTAGAATTTGGTATTTGCAAAAATTATGGTGATTTAGTGGTTAATACTCCACAAAAATTATCAGATTCTGTAAAACACTAGAATATGTACTTTGGATGAATTATGCTAATTTGGTGGGTAGTATAGTTCATGAAAATTGAGAAATTTTGTAAAATACTAGAATTTGATATTTTGAGAGGTTATGCTAATTTGGTAAAAAAATCTATAAATTTGAGATATTTAGTAAAACATTAGAATTTTGTATTTTGAGAAATTATCTTGATTTGGTGGATAATAATCAACAAAAGTTGAGAAATTTAAGGCTAGATTTTTTTTTTTTTTTGAGAAATTATGCTTACTTGGTGGATAATATCAATGAAAATTTGAAAAACGTTAAAATTTGTGGCTTGGAAAACTATGATGATTTGATGGCATGAAAATGAAGAAAATTTGCAAATGCAAAGCTATATACTTTTATTTTGAAAAATTACGATGATTTGGTGGATAATATTGTCCATGAAAATTTAGAGATTTTTAAAAACGTTAGATTTTGTATTTTGGAAATTATGGTGATTTGGTTGATAATAATCCGCAAAATTTGAGAGAATTTGTAAAATGTTAGAATTTTGTATTTTTTGAAATTATGTTGATTTGATAGGTAATAGTCCATCAAAATTGATAGATTTTTTATAACACTATAACTTGATATTTTGTGAAATTATGCTTATTTGGTGGATAATAATCCATGAAAATTGAGAGTTGTATTATTTATTATTATTCACCAAATCTAAGCTTTTAGCATTTTAAGAACACATTTTTTGTTGGTTATTTTGTTCAAATTAACATAACTTCTCAAAATACAAATATATATATTTTATCTACTAGATAAACATAATTTTCCAAAATATAAAACTCTAAAAAATTCTTATAATATTTCTATTTTACGAACTATTATCCACTAAATATAAAAAATATCTTATTCTCAAAATTTTAACACTTTTTAAAGTTTCAATATTCACCTAATATTATCCATATTTTTTTTTCAACCTTATTTCCATAAATTAATAATAGATTCTAACCTTTTATAATTTTTTTTTTTTTTTTTCAACTACTCAATCTGAAAATTCAAGTCACTCAAATTGACCAAAGACACGAAGGGATTTGAGAAAGAGAGGGATCTCATCTGACTTGTTGATCGAGTTGACATAGAAACCCTAGTTTCGGGGGCTTTGTGCAGTCGCGCACAGTAGGCACGCCCCTCTCTCTGATCTGAAGCGCCGTCTACTCGAATCTACTTCGTTCTGGTTTGTGCTATTTCGTTTCTCCTTCATTGAATCAGAGTTTCCATTTATTTGTAGATTAGTTTGCGGTGATTATTGTGCTGAGCTCAATTCATTAGCGGTAACCTCTGAAGATTTCTTAGTTTCAAAATTGAAGCTCCAATATGTTTAGTCAATGGATGATTCGTTAATTCGGCCTCTACGGTCTCTCTTCTGTGATTTGGATGAATCTTTCAACTCCCTCTTATGATGCTTTTAGGGCCTATTGATTTGATGGAAGCTGAGAAGAAACATCGGGAGCTTAGGAGGAGTAATAGCATTTACCTGAGTATAGTTGATGATATAGGCCGTGCATTTGCAGTGGGAGCAATGGGAGGTTCTGTATTACATTTCGTAAAAGGAACATACAATGCTCCAAACGGTGGTCGTCTTGTTGGAGGAACACAAGCAGTGAGAATGAATGCTCCTCGTATCGGTGGTAGTTTTGCTGTATTTGGAGGATTGTTCTCAACATTTGATTACACAATGGTGTACATTAGGAAGAAGGAAGATCCATGGAACTCTGTTTTAGCAGGTGCTGCTACTGGAGGGTTTCTTTCAATGCGTCAAGGGATTGTTGCAGCTTCAAGATCAGCGGTTTTTGGTGGGGTTTTGCTTGCTTTGATCAAAGGACCATCGTTACTATTCAACAAGTAAAACGTTTTTGGTTTTGTTTAGTGTCTTATTTCAGTTTGTAAAACAATGTCGTTACTATTCAACAAGTAAAAGGTTTTGGTTTTGGCTTTGGTTTTGTTTAGTGTCATACACATAATTATATATAGTGTAGTCAATAGCTCCTTGATCTCAAAGCTCGGCTAGTTCCAGCTCAGAAACCGGATGAACCTTTTGTGGATCCATTTTACCTTATTGCTCCAGATCAGCTTCTGTGTTTTTTTGTTTGTTCTACTTGAACCTGTGACAGATTTTTGTTGATATGAATGAATAGACTATCGAAACTTTTAAGCACAAGATGATCCAAATATGTATGAATGTGGTATCATCATCATCTTCTTTTACCTCAACTGCGTGAAGTAAAAACATAAATTTAAGATTACAATACTAGAACATGAAATATAAACCAATTATTCTTTATAATAAACTTAAAACATCATCTTTCAAATATTAGATTCCACAAGAATCACCTCCAGGACCACCGTATGTGAACAAAATGGGTAGTGGTTCTTTGAAGGGTCCTCGATCTTTTCCATATTTTAATCCATAACATTTGTTGTTGTCTAACATTTTTTCTAATTTATAATTTGGAATTTCGGTATGATCGTAGATTTGAAAATCTTTAACACGTGCAGATTTATCTTCATCTTTATTTGGTAGATGACCATTACCCATTGGTGGACTTATACTAGAAGGAGAAGCTTGGACTAGTCCTGCAACTCCAAGAATGCTTGCATTTTCATCAATAAGATCAAATAGTTCTTGCGGCCAATAACCAATATGTATATCTGATACGTTGGATCTTACATATGATGTCCACCAATGACCTGAATCTTCATCCTTTAATATATTAAAAACATGTAAATATATTAGATTAGATAAACTACTAATAACATTTATTCACAAAAAGTTAGTATATATATATTACCTGTCGAATATTAATATGCATGGCTCTTTCTCCATAACGCGGATACGGAAAAGGTCTACTTAAAGGTTTAGTTTTTGATACTTGAACAAAACCACGACATATTGTATTATAACAACTTACTCCGTTTGCACCCTATCATTATTTTATCACCATAATATATCAATTGAACACATATTAATTACAAATAGCTAGATTCAATATACATTAAAAGGCATGAAATATGTTTTAACACAATTAACCATGGTTTAGCATATATTTTGTAAACATAAATTTATTAAAATAAATTATAGAATGCAGACCTTCCAAAAACCATAACTCCATGTACGCCCATCACCAAATACACTTGGATTCACCTATAATCAAATTAATACAATTATTGAATAAATTTACATAAGAAAATTGCAATTTAATAAATAAATATTCTATTTACCATCCAACCGGTTTGAATATAGTTAACTCTTTTGTTGTTTGTAGCGCCAACATATATGGTAGCATATGAAGTTTGGTCTTTACTAATGTTTAAATCATGCACGCTCATCCAAGCTGCCAACCCATGGTAAGGACCAGTAATATTTCTTACTCTAACTCCAGCAATCTTACACAATTTTACAAATTTTATCATTTATATTTTCAGAATATAAATGTTTGTAATTTAAGTAGATTTACTTACATGTGTCCCATGATTTTCTGCTGTGAGTGGATTAAAGTGTTTTTCTGCCCAATACTGAGCATTTGCAACATATTTTTTTGTATTCCTCAGTATAGGAACAGTTCCATTTGGACATTTGATGATATTTTTACTTTCATATTCATTTTCACTTTTGACTTTAATTTTCGGTTTGGAGCTCGAAAATGATGGTTCCATCTACGATAGATAATATCTCAAAGATAAGTATATTTAATTCAATACTATTGAAAAAGACTAATAATGAATTTATTGGTTTTTTCTCATTTTACCCAATTACTTCGATGATTTGATATTTTCTATGTCCCATAATCTAGATTTTGCGAGGCAATTGCAGATTTTAAGAGAATTATTTTTCACATACAGTAATCAGTAATAATGTATTAAAAGTAATTTAAAAAAATAAGATTTCTTTACAAGAAAATGCAAATGACTTATTTGATTATTCAATTAGTTTGATCAAGTCATTTGTTAACTATTATTAGATAAAACAAATATTAAAAAAATTGCATTGTTATTAGAAAAAAATTATATTGTGGAACAAAATTTAAAACCTAATTTTTTTATATTTTGAGATAGAGGGAGTATATGTGAAACCAATTAAGTAGAAAATTAGTAAATTTGTTTTGAACTTAATATAAAAATATACTAAGTGCTTCAAATATATTCTAGCTACAAAACATTTATGAAAATGAATACTTCGGAAATATAAATAAAATACATTTTGATTAATAGATACCTGAATCTTATGGTTTTTGAGCAGCGGATGACTTAGTGAAGGTTGTTGATAAATATCCACACAATCGTATATCATATTTTCATTCAACTATGAAATATATATTTAGATACCATAAATTAATCTACATGGTGTTAATTTAAAACTTTATATATAGTATTTTTAATTTACCTTGAAGAATGTCACATTTTTTACAATCTCTGTAGACAGAACTACAGAAATTAGAAACATGAATGTAATGAATTTGAGGACAAAATCCATGAATTAAAGATCAATATTCTAAAAAACTTTTGTTATAAGTTGTTCTCGTTAGATCTTAGGTATTTATAATGGTTAATTGTGTTCAATCTATGAAAATTTAGCTTATTGTATTTAATGTTTGTCATTGTTCTGATTTTGTTGTTTGTCATTGTTCTTTATAAAGTTTAGGTTATTGTATTTAATGTTTATTTACATAATTGATATTTTTTCTTTTTATTGTCCACTTGAATTGTAATACATAATTACATATAGATATTTTCTCTTTCTTACAAAAAATTTAAAATCAACAATGAAAAACCACTTCAAATAAGCATTAAAGTGTCGTTATTATTAAGTGTATGTGAGGAAGGTTTTAGTTTATTAAAACTTTCAGATTTCAAAGATCACCCTTCCATAAATGGTTCTTAAAGAGCTATTATTTACAAGCTTAGGTTTTAAAATTAAATTTACTATTAAAAAACGAAACTTTATTGTCGTTTTAAGTAATTATAATCAAACTACTAAAACATCTCAAAGAAACAAACAAACCAAACAAAACCCGAAGTTATTGAACCACACTTTTGTTAATTATTATTACGAGTCTAATCTCTTCTCATTACACAAATAGTTTAGTTTTATGTGTAAATAAAACCAAACAACACTTTTTCTTATTTGCAACACTAATTCGAGGTTATTTATATTTATGTAGTAGTATCCATGATACCTCTTTGTACTTTTTTGTTTTGTTTAGATATTATATTTGTGATGAATTAGGAATAGATGTTTTCTGTTTAGTGAGAAAGAACAAATTTTCGCTAAGGAGTCAGTAATGAATCATAGGAAGTTAGGAACGATGTAGTGATGAATTAATTTTCGTAGTAAATCATTGATTAGAGAGAAATGCATTTCCCGATTCATAAGTTTAAGATTACAATCCTTGAATATGAAACATAAGTCCATTTATTCTTTACAACAAACCGAAAACATCATCTTTCAAATATTAGATTCCACAAGAATTTCCTCCAGGACCACCATATGTGAACAAAATGGATGGTTTTTTGAAGGGCCCCCGATCATTTCCATGTTTAAATCCATAACATTTATTGTTGCCTAACATTTTTTCGACTTTATATTCGTAATTCTCGAACCTTGAATTTACTATATATAATTTCAACATATGTAACACGTGCAGATTTATCTTCATCTTCATTTGGTAAATTACCATTACCTATTGGTGGACTTATACCAGAAAAAAAAGCTTGGAATACTCATGCAACTCCAACAATGTCTACACTTTTATCTATAAGATCAAATAGATCTTTCAGCCAATAACCAATGTTTATATCTGATCTGTTGTATCTTACTTATGATGTCCACCAGTGTCCTGAATTTCTAACCTCTAATATATAGAAAGCATGTATATGTTAGATTTGTTAAACTACTAAAAACATTTATTCGAAAAAGTTTGTTTATATATTATATGTCGAATACTAACATGCATAGTTCTTTCTCCATAACGTGGATGAAGAAAAGGTCTATTCAAAGGATTATTTTTTAACACTTGAACAAAACCAAAACATCTATTATATTAAAACAGAATAAATCTACTTAAA
>OVAU01000124.1:0-27066 GCA_900406315.1 Biscutella laevigata subsp. laevigata | reverse complement strand
ATTTTATTAAATTAAAATATTTTTATTATAAAAATATCCGCATTGAACGCGGGATAAACTGAAGGATCGAAAGTTCTTCAGGAAGAACCGATCCCTCCTTTAAGCAACTCCCTCAACATTTTTTATTAATTTTTTTTCAGGAAGCAACCCTCTCTTACGAGGCGTTGCAGATGGTCTAAGATCACTGATTTATCTTTGACCATTGGACTTGAACCTATCTTGAAATCTGTAATTACGATCATTGCCATCCATCGCACGAGCAACAAATCGGATCCGAATTTCTCGAGATTATTGTCTTTACTAATCTAGGTTTAAATATCTGTTATTAAACCTGACAATGTAAAATGACAATTTTACCCTCGACTCATTTTTTCTTCTCTCTTTCCCACTTTAGTCCTTTGTTGTTGTTTGTTAAGTCCTCTAGATCTGTGGTTTTACGCGACAGCCCATCAAATTCTCTGATTAGACGGTCGATCGATCGGATCGGATCGGAGATTTAGGGGAAGACAAAAATGGCGCAACAATCTTTGATCTACAGTTTCGTTGCTCGTGGCACGGTGATCCTCGTTGAGTTCACTGATTTCAAAGGTAATTTTACTTCCATCGCTGCACAGTGTCTCCAGAAGCTTCCGTCTTCGAACAACAAGTTCACCTACAACTGCGACGGTCATACATTCAATTACCTCGTCGAAGATGGATTCAGTAAGTCGAGTCATTGTTTGATCTAGGAACATACCATTCACTGTTGCTTGCCTCGATTTGTGCCTAGGTTTATTTGGTTTGTCTCCGTTTTTTAATATGTTAATTGCTTATTTGCCTTGTGAGCGCTATTCATCGATTCGTGTGGATTTGTGCATCCCATGCCTTTAGGGTTAGATCTATATCTTGTAATCACAGTAGATATATGTAGACTTTTGCATATATTATTGCTCACTTTTTGATGGATCGGTGGTATTTTGGGTTGATCGCATGTGGAAGAACAGGAACATTGAACTGGTGTCTTGATTAGCTTATTGTTTCTTAGGCCCTTGGGATTTGACTGCATTTATTCTCAATGGATATGGGGTTTGAAATTTTAATCTCTCTGTGTGAATTGTGATCCTCTAGTTCTTGATCAATGCCTGCTGTATCCGATGTAAGAGAATAAACCATAGCCTTTTTTGGTCCTCTTGTTGTGCAGCCTATTGTGTTGTTGCTGTTGATTCTGCTGGGAGGCAGATTCCGATGGCATTTTTGGAAAGAGTAAAAGAGGATTTTAACAAGAGATATGGTGGTGGAAAAGCTGCAACAGCTCAAGCAAACAGCTTGAATAAAGAGTTTGGGTATTTTTTTTCCGTTAAATCTCTCTTCTATTGACACCGACGATTTGCTCTTCCAGATTCTTGGACTGACTTTCGTTTACTCTGAAGCTCTAAACTGAAAGAGCATATGCAGTACTGCATAGATCACCCTGATGAGATCAGCAAGCTTGCTAAGGTTAAGGCACAAGTGTCAGAAGTTAAGGGTGTAATGATGGAAAACATTGAGAAGGTTAGAATCTAACCCAATTTTGTTTGTTTGTTTGATTCACCGAAGCCCAATTTGCATTTTCATTGTAGCTCAGTTAATAATACGATGTTCCTAAGAAAACCCTTGATTTGATAATTGACCGATGCATCACACTTTTTTTCTTCTTCTGTTCAACACTTATCAATTCATTTGCAGGTTCTGGACCGCGGTGAGAAAATTGAGCTTTTGGTGGACAAAACCGAGAATCTTCGCTCACAGGTTAGACTCCATACACCTAAATTTCTCCACACGCTCATACACCTAAATTTCTCCACACGCTCATACACAAATACAACTATGAAAATCTGACCTCGTTTGTCGGAACTCCAACTGCCACAGGCACAAGATTTCAGAACGACAGGAACGCAGATGAGAAGAAAGATGTGGCTTCAGAACATGAAGATAAAACTCATAGTTCTTGCCATCATTATCGCACTGATCCTTATCATCGTGCTCTCAGTTTGCCATGGCTTCAAGTGTTAAGCCCAGATAATTCAAAACCCTTTTGAGATATTTCTCACTCGGTACCATCGTACTGCCTTCTCTTTTATTGTTCTATCATCATTCTAATGTTTCTGCGTGAATTGGTTTTGTATAGATAGACATATATTTATGCTACACATTTGCTCTATATTGCTTGCGTTGGATCCCTTTCGAACCAGTTTTTGACAAGAGATTAAAACTTTAATATGATTTTGTCGACTGAAGACTGCTAGATTGATATGGTAACTTCAGATTAAATCATACCTCTCTTTTTTTTTTTTTTTATCTTCCGACCACCTCCGAGGTTGTTTTGTCGGAACTCGGCCACATCGTCTTCAGGGACTGGCCAGAATGTTCCGACTAGTTCTTGATTCACATTGGGTCGTATACGGGTTGTGATTTACGTGATTGCTTGGACTCAGCAGCAACGGGAAACAGGCTTTACGAGTAAAATAAATAAATTTAAATTTAAATATGATTTTTTTTTTCACTGTTATATATATATAAATATAAACAGAAAGAGGATTACAAACCAGAAAAAAAACAACAATATAGAGCTCTACTAAGCTTACAAAATCAACCCAACGACAAGACCAACGTCTTTGAACCTCTCGAACCCAACACGCCTCGAACAAAGAAGCTAAAACAAGCTTCAGAAACCTCCTATAGCGGATTAAAAGTACCTCCCAACAAGAAGACCTCTGCTATCCATTCCGGCAAGATAATCGCTAGACACACACATGCCTAGACCACAAGAAACTCCCGGAAACGATGAAGCTGGAAACACCAAGCCTTTGAATCGTCTCATTGGATACCACGGAGAAAGACAGATCTCGCACTGATCTGAATTGTACGAACAAGGAGCGAAACAACCAAATGCCTAATGACTCACCCGACTACACTAGCCCGACAAGTGAACGAAACACCGACGCAGCGAAACGAAGCACAAGGCCAACAAAAACTCCAACGAAGGAATATAACGCAGGCTAAACCGCAATCTTAGCACCGAGAACAGCTAAACCGAGACCAACAACCAGCCAAGCACAAACCAGCAAAAACAGACAATAAAACTAATACCTTAAATATGATTAAGGAGAACACAAATTTGGAATTTCCTTCCTTATAATAGAACAAGCGTACAACTTCCACAATCTTGAGGCATAATTCTCGAAATCCAAATAAATATGAAACGAGCCCAAACACCCACCTATAGTCACAGTTACCATCATTGGGCTTATTCAGTTAAATGGGCCAAAATACCTACTTTGAGATTTTTCTGCCAAAGTGTTCCCGCTAAAACTCTCTCATTCCCGCTTAAGCTCACCACCAGATTCCGATTTGTTACTTCTGTTCTTCGTCCACCGATACCAACAAACAAACAATGGAATTCGATATCCCATTGGAAGAACTTGAACTTCTCGAAGCCAACTCTTACTTTCCTGAAGAAGATGAAAATGACTACCTAAACTTTGAGGAGCCCCCGTATCCCTGCCCAATCGGCGATGAAGAAGAAGAAGAAGAACGTGTAGCACAGGAGGCGGGTCATCTCAAACAATCTGAATCTCCTGATATCAACGGCTATAAACGACCCAGGAGTCTAATCTCTGATCCGATTGTCAATCTCGACGAAGCCTCTCCAGCTTCTGACAAGAGAAGCAAAATTGATGATGATCGGTCAGCAATGGAAGACGAGGAGTGGTTAAGACCCTCGATAGTTAAGGAAGCAGTCAACGTTATGGAGGAGGAAGTAGAAGAGGTCATTCCTCAGGAGACTATTTTGTCCAGGTTACTATTGTTCACGAGACATACCGACCCAGAAGTTTCGATTTCGTTTATTTTAATCTCGTTGTTGATTTTTTTTCCAGATACGCTTCTGAGATAGAAGGGGAATGCGTTCCAATCACCGCACCGGACGGAGGTGAAAGGGTTTATGCGAAATTCTGCCGGGCTTTGGGAGACGAAGAGGTGAAGAAACTGGATGTGAAAGATAAGTCTAATGGTATGAAGGGTATACTCTTTTCTGATATTCTTTAACTGAGGGTTGAAGTAAGAGCCAGGACATATGTTAAATCAGATTAGCTTTAGAATATGTGATTTGTTGGTCTAAGCTGGGAGTGCAAGAACATAACTGTGGACAAGGTTTTTAATTCGATTCGATTTTGTAAGGGGCATACAATTCTTTGGATAGAACTCTATTTCACAGTAATTAGAGTTTTAGCAATTCATCAATTTTTTTGCAGGTCTTATTAAAGATCCCATCAGTGTTCTTCTGCAACAGTCAGAGAAAGAGGCGTTTAACAAGGTAAATTTTCTTGTAAATTATATCTGCAGAAGAAAAAAAATAGCTTTTGTGAGTCAAAAGGCGTTAATTATCTATCTCTGTTTGAATCACAGGTTGCATAGTCATAGTATTCTAAATTTATCCATAGTTAGTAACCAGTAGGTGTTTTCTTTTGGATTGAAGGTCTTGCAAATTAGTTCCGAAGATCAAAATGAAACCATTCCTGGGGAAACATCTGTATTGCATGAAAAACTCTGGGTGGACAAATATTCTCCAAGCTCATTTACTGAACTTCTCAGTGACGAGCAGACCAATCGAGAGGTATTTTACACATCTTGGTAAAGAGTCTGGGTAAATTAGATGAGTTAAGAATCATTCGAATGATTTTAGACCAGCTTCTTATTTGAAATTCTAGTTAATGTTCCAAATGTTATTTGCAGGTTCTGTTATGGCTTAAGCAGTGGGATGCTTCTGTTTTTGGATCGGAAATTAGGAGCACGACAGATGAAGTATTGTCAGCTTTGAAACGACATTCTACAACAAGTCATCATCAAAAATCAGATTCAGCTTTCACTAGGAAAAATCAGTTCAATAGATGGAGTAAGGAAAGTTTTAAATATCCTAAAAATTCAGACGTGAGCAATGGCAACAGTAAAGATAATCATGACTTGAGGGACACAAAGTCAAAACTTATTGGTCCTCCAGAGCAAAAGGTGTGATAAACGGATTTAGACTTACAAAATTTTCTTTTAGAGCTGGTAGTCTTAAAATCGTTAGTATGCACCTGTCGCAAAATCTAATTTTCACTAATGGTGTAGATCCTTCTGCTTTGTGGTGCCCCGGGGCTTGGAAAGACTACGCTTGCTCATGTTGCAGCTAAGCATTGTGGATATAACGTCGTTGAGGTACTTGTATACGCTATATTTTCAGAATCCCAATCCTGATTTCCCTAGTTATGTTCTTTACTCTTGGGATAAGTGGCTGCATCTCGCTGTTTAATGTCTTATGGTTTTGCATGTTGGACACTGATTAATGTTTATGTCATCGTTCATTAAAGGAATGATTTTGTTTAATTATATTGGAGCAACGTTTCTGTATTTGCAGGTTTCTCATTCTTCTGTTCTTGTGTATCAGGTTTAATTCAACCCGTGTTATTTTGCAGATCAATGCTAGCGACGAGCGATCAGCAGCAGCCATTGAAACTAGAATTCTTGATGTAGTTCAGATGAACTCTGTTACAGCTGATTCGAGACCTAAATGTTTGGTACGCTCGACTTACTAGATGTTTGCCGAGGACCTTTTTTCATCATGTTAAATTGGATTACTAAAGTTGCCTGAAGTGGAAGATACTGAAGATAATTTATGTAGGTGATTGATGAGATAGATGGAGCTCTAGGTGATGGAAAAGGAGCAGTAGATGTTATTCTGAAGATGGTATGTATAGTATGTACATGCTGTTTTTACTGGGGTGCTGGTCACTTGGGTCTCGGAATATTAGGTTAAGTTTGGCGTTTACTGACTATCAACTCTCTGCTCGTTTTTACCTGTATGGTTACTCTTATCTTACATTGCTAGCACTAATGACGAAACCTCCTTTGGTTCCCTTAATTTTTTCTTGAACTTTTACTAAACTCTTACATTTGCTTGAAGTGTTGTTGACCAATTCAGGAATAACTACGTGATAGCATTTGTTAGTATTAATTGTATCATTGCTGCGTAGGTGTTGGCAGAAAAGAAGCGTGCTACAGGCAAGGAAAACAATGGAAAGACTTCTTCGAAGAAGGAGCGGCATACAGCACCACTATCAAGACCTGTCATTTGTATATGTAATGACTTATATGCTCCAGCTCTGAGACCTCTGCGACAGATAGCCAAGTAAGTTCAACTTTCTTTTCACTTTGAGGGTCTCTCTTTCCTGTTTGGTGGTGAAGCAAGCACTATCTTACATAGAGCATAAGGCTTTCAAAATGTTTGATTGTCCTCAATACGTGTTAGCTGTATCTGCTTATCAAATGCTCATTCAGGGATAACCTTCTCCTTTTCGTATGATGATAAACTCGCTCTTCTGTTGCAGGGTTCATATATTTGTTCAACCAACAGTGACTCGTGTGGTAAACAGGTAAATTATTTTCTCGCTTAAATGCGCGGGAGAGGAATTCTTTGAAGTTTTTCCTTTTGTTTCCTTTTGGTGAGGGTACAGTCACTGGTTCTATTAGTCTAACTGTCAGTCACTTTTAAACTAGTTTCCTCTCTCGGTTGAAAGTCTAGAAATTTATCATTTCACAAGAGGTGATTGAATATGTACAGATAGTCCCTTAATGATTTGTATGTGGTATAAGAATCGGCAAACTTTATTTAAATTCAAGATTTCTCCCTACATTTATTTATCTACCAATCGCTTACTAGGATGAAATGTGCAAATGACAGGCTCAAGTATATTTGTAATATGGAGGGGATGAAAACAAGATCATTCGGTCTTGGTGCTCTGGCAGAGTACACTGGTATCTATCTCCGTTTTCTTATGCTCAATGTGTTTTATTTTGTTCTTAATCTGATCTGTTGTCAATTGGCTTTATCTCGTATTACTGTTGATTTTCTTAGAGAAGCATTTATTTGTGTATTTGCTTCCTAAATGATTCTGCTATCTTTTGCATTTTCTTTGGTGCCTACAGAATGCGATATACGCTCTTGCTTGAACACTCTGCAATTTCTCTATAAGAAGAAAGAAACCCTCAACGTGGTGAGACTTTTATGCGCTTCTTGCACTGGCTGTATGGTTTTTCACTTGCGCTTTTATTTAGCAAACTGTAGATCTCCGTACCTTGCCAGAACTTTGACTCGCTGAAAATCTAAGCTAACTAGACTTTATACGTGAGAAGAAAAAGGTGTTTGTTGGCTTGCCACGCGAAATTATAAACTGTCTTTCGGACCAATTGTTTTTTTTAACCTTTTTAATGTATTAATGAGTTAACTTAACTTTTTTTAACTACCTCTCACGTTTTTGTTCATAAGGCACCTAGCTTTCTATTCGATTTTCCATTCCTGGAGATTAAGCCTTCTAATAAGTTTAGAACTGTCTCGTCCTTTCTCTTTTAGATCGACATTGGATCTCAAGTTGTTGGGCGGAAAGACATGTCAAAGAGTCTGTTTGATATCTGGAAAGAGGTAATGAAAGCACAGTGAAAACATCGTAGGTTTCTTTACTTGGAAACCACTTCATTTTACATCCAATGTTGCTTCTTCTTCTTAGTTATTCAACAAGAGGAAATTGAAACGAGAACGATCTAATGACAGTTCTGGCAGTGAGGTCAAAAACTTTGACTTCTTACATACTCTCATATCCAGTCGGTAAGTACAAAACAATAATTCTCTTTCATATTGTATAACTTTTCCGTATGCTGTCTTTTTCTCTTTTATGCTTGAGTAGTTCACTGAACGTGCAGGGGTGATTATGATATGATTTTCGATGGTATACATGAAAACATTTTGAAGCTTCACTACCATGATCCATTGATGAACAAAACAGTAAGGCTAATTAATGGTTTTCAGTTACCTGTGACTTTTAGTTTTGTATGTTTGTGCCGTATGCTCTGTAATAACATTATGTGTAATCCCTTTTATTTAAAGGTTAGCTGCTTGGAATGGCTTGGAACGTCTGATTTGCTGCATCGATACATCATGCGCACCCAGCAAATGGCTCTCTATGGTAAAGCCTTTAAAGATCAGACGATTACGGAATCATGTAAATAACACTTCTTTTTGTTTTTTTAACCTTGTGATGCAGTTTATTTTCCTAGCCTGGTAATACCTATACATCGTCGTGTGGCCCAGATTCAAAAACCAACTATTGAATGGCCTAAGTCATTCCACAGGTGAATTTGGTGTCGTGTTTTATTTATAACGAAAGACATTTATAGGTTCCCTGCTTACGAGTATTTAATATCAAATCTACCAGATGTCGAACACTTTTGGTTGAAAAGCAGGAGTCTCTTCGGTCTTGGCAGCACAAGATACCTCCCTACATAGGAAGGCATTTGTCAATCAGGTCATTCATAGAAGACACTGTTTCCCCGCTATTGCATATTCTTTCTCCCCCAACGGTTAGACCGGTATGTCTTATACGGTGGCTATTAGTTTTGCTTTGTATACACTATTCCTACTGTACCACTTTTTATATATCATGCTACTGTTCTAAGGATATCATCTTGCTACGCTCCTCAGGTGGCATCACATTTGCTATCAGATAGGCAAAAGGATCAACTGGAGGGCTTGGTGATGCTTATGTGTTCTTATTCTGTGACTTATAAGAATATGAAACCCGATCCTGCTTTGAGTAAACTCCGGGAGGATGCTGCTTCAGATGCTTCAGTTCTTGCTTTAGATCCACATCTGTTTGGTTTCATTAGTTTCAAGGTTTTTTCCGCTTCTTTTTACTTAGCATCTGTCCACTATATTTTTCCTTGGGGACAATACTAATCGTCTTTCCAACATTTGACAGGGTTACCAATTTAAACACAACGTACTCGCCGTAGCAATGAAACAAGTGTTAGTGCATGAAGTAAGTCACATCTTCTTCCATGGAACGTGCTAGGGACTGTGTCTTTAGCTGCGTTAAGATCTTTATCGTCTTAGTTTCAAATAAATGTTATAAACTCAGGTTGAAAAGCAAAAAATATTGCAAGCAAGTGGACGGTCCGGGATCTTGAACAAACCCGAAATTAAGAATACAAATCAAGACTTAGCAGCCAGGAAAATCTATCCGTCATCAAATGAAAGTCAAAGAAATCCCACAACCTCAAAACCTCCATTGGTCTCCGTTGTAAACGCCACAGGGTCAAAACCCAGTTCTAGTGGTGTGAAAAAGCCATCTCGCTCCGCCGTTAGTTTCTTTGACAGGTATTTGGAGAAACTTTCTGACATTTTTGCTCAACTCTAAACCCATTAAATCTCATACTGTGTATTGCCTTCTCCTAGACAATTCAGTGTGTTTAATCATGATCAGATATACTAACTGCGTAGTGTGTGGTCTTGTAAGTAAAGGTTTAAGAAGTCAAGGAAAGATTATGAAGATCCAGAGGATGTACAAAAGCGAGCAACAGCAAAAAGAGATTTAAGACCTCTTCTCTTCAAGTTCAACGAGGTATGTCACAACCTCCCCTACTCTGTTGCAACCAACCCGAAGTTAATGTTTTGAAGATGACCATATAAAGCTCATGGGAACCAATACTAATATTGAGAAGTGTGTTATAACCACTGATGTGTAAATTTATAATGGCAGGGTTTCACAAATGCTGTGAAGAGACCGGTTAGGATGCGAGAGTTTCTACTATGATTCCCCAATGAAGTCAGTTTTTAAATGAATTTGTGTAAATATGCTCATGTCGAACATTTATTTACCCTGATTTTTACGCTTTTTTTTCTTCTTTAAAACTTAAAAAGTAACCTGAAGTTGCAAAGAAAACTTGTAACAACAATTTTTTTATATAATTTTCATTGTTTACTTTTAAAGAGCTGATAAGCATAGCGTTGTCTCTCATTCGCTTTTTCCATTAAAACTGGTTGTTCATCAGTAATTAAAGAGCAAAGACCTATTTCCCCCAAGTATAGTCATATAGCATCACTTCCTCCTGAAATTTGGACCTCGACTTATATCCTCCCAATTCGAAAGTTAACGATCTATTTCTCCATGGTTTATAATTTAACAACCAATTTGTACACAACGGTATAATTTAACGGTTTTATACAAACCAAGATAAAACAATAGCAGTGTTAACCAAATGAAAACCGTGTGAATAAAAACCAAATGGTATAATGTGTGGTTTAAGAAATCGCAGAAATATAAGGAAACAAAGAAAAAAAAAATCCCCAAATCATAAGTGCCCTAATTGTAAAGTTAGAATCCCAGAAGAAAAAATCCTCAAATCATAAGTGCCATAATCTCTCAAGCTCGATACGAAATTCTCGAAAGAAAAAAAATCCTCAAATCGTAAGTGCCCTAATTTCGTTTTTGTCTCCTTTATGTGATTCGAGTCTATCACAGAGAGAATCTCTCAAGCTCTATTCTAGTCTCTGTTTTGATTTTGTTCAACCATTGAATATCAAATCTTTGTAAGAGAGATTCACCGCTTGTTTCTTTCTACGTCTCTTCTTGACAGATGACTTCGAGTGGAACATCAAACTCTCAAGAGAGAGTTCAAGTTTATGTGCTGCCGAAAAGTTGAAGCTGTGGTGAGATGGTTGTTGCAAGATCTTCTAAATCCGGACTCAATCCAAATCGTCGGTATGTTACGTGTGTGGTAGCTGCAGCGAACCCGGTATGTTTGGGAATTAATCGTATTCAAAGTTATGAAATTCCATTGTGTTATTCCGTTGTAGCTGTGATGATACTTCGTCATCGTGTTGGGAGGCTTGAAGAAGCTCTTACCATGGGTATGGAAAGGATTGAAGAGATTTCAACGGAAGCAAAATTAGAAGTCAAAATGGAAGCCAAGATAACTTTGAAGATGGTCTTGATTATAGTTCTCACTTGTTGCATTCTCATGTATGGAATTATTAAGCTAGTTAATTGATGAACTGAGTAGTTATGTTGGACCTATTGTCATGTTCCACTGTAATGTTGCATTGTTTCTTGAACTGAGTAGATAACTTATTATGTTTAACTAAGTGAAGCTATGAAGATTTACATCAGTGTTGCCTTACGTAATGGTTTCGTTTCAGATTCTCACTTGATTAGACCAACAAAAGTGGTTGTAGTTTATACTGATGTTTTAACGCCTTTCTTCCTCTTGCTCTTCTTCTTTCTACCGGGTTGTGGTACGCTTTTGCCTTACAATCTCTCTTTGCTATGCGAACCATTGCAAGTCTTGCTACAGTCTCTAACATCGGAACCAATGGTTTCTCTCTCGCTTCAACAATGGAGTTATTGAATGACTCGGTTGAGTTGTTCTCCACATCCTCACAATGACTCCCAATCTTATAGAAGGCTCGACACCATGTTTTTGGCTTCGATTTCAGCACATCTTCATACACGGCGGTATCATAGCTGAATAACCTGTGAAGGTTCTCGTTGTAGTCGGCTTCGTTGTAGCTCCAAGCAAGGTTCCATATGAAGGGTTTCATCTGAGTTTTCTTCCCATGCTTGGCCTTCAAGTTGGCATAGATGTGTCTGACACACATCCTATGCTCGATGCTTGGTAACTCAAGCTCAACCACTTTAATTAAACCCTGAAAAATTACATACAACTGAAGTTAGAAAATATTGAATATGAAAAATTACACACAACCGAACTACAAGTGACAATAGAAGAACAGTCTAGCAATCACAGGAACTTTAATCATCTCGCATTCACCATTAGGAACACAACTATGGACACTGTTAAACACCTTAATTTACCAATTCGAACTACTTCCAGAGACTGAACAATACACACGCCACTCACAACCTTCTCCTACACATCTATATCCAATTTTCGTTTTATCATATCTATACTGCTTGATATTGTAAGTTGTTCTAAGTGCATAATCCAAAACACATTCCTTAAACGAAACTCCATTGATGAATATCTGACCTTCATATAAATTTCCAGACCCGCGTCTGATGTTCTGAAACTGTGATTGATCTCTGTTTCTGAACCACTCCTCTTGATCTCCTCCATCTGGTTCGTACGCCGGAATCACGTCATGCCGAATCGGAATCTCGTCATTGAACCTCAGAACAACTAGCTCAAGGTTGTGCTCGTTTCTTTCTTGTCTCTCATCCTCGTCGGAATCTTCCTCTAGAGCTTCGGGAGGACCACAATTTGAAGCTAACGCCATGGACTTGTTTGGTTTCTTCGAGTTCAATGAACGACGAGAGAATTTCGAGTTCTTCTTCTATTATCTTCTTCGTTGCTGTACGTGAGAGAATTAAAAATTAGGGCTTTTTTTATTTAATTTGGGGTTTTGGTTATTAATTCTGGTTAAAGGTTTTTGATATTACATTTGGTTTAATGATTATTTCGGTTAATGACGAATTTGGTTTTAGTTTTGGTTAATGGGAGGATTAATTGGTCTATTATGGTTTACTAAGATTTCTGGTAATCTTTAACCAATAGTAACCCATAATCTATGCAAATTGTTTTAAAAGTTTGAAATTGTGTACAAATTGGTTGTTAAATTATAAATCGTGGAGAAATAGATCGTTAACATTCGAATTGGGGGATATAAGTCGAGGTCCAAACTTCAGGGGGAAGTGATGCTATATGAGGGGGAAATAGGTCGACGTGGGTTGGTCTCACCTCTCTAATCCCGGTTAAGGTAATGTTAAAACGACGTCGCTGGCAGTCTAGGGTTTTAGGGTTTGATTACATATCTACGTTCTCTTTCTCTCCATCAGAAAACACACTCGACCGTCATCTCTTCGACGGCTCGATTCTTTACAGGCGATTTTCAAGTCTTTCAGCCCTCTACGTAAGTCTCTCATTTCCTGTTCATCTCTTCTCTGAGATCGAGTCTCTGCTTGGATTACTGGGTTTTCGTTTTTGATTTCCTTTAGAAAAAACACTAGGTTGTTTGTAAAGGTTTATGCTATGATTTCTTTAGCGTCAGTTGGTTTCGTTAAACACTTTGATTAGTATTTCATAATTGATGGAACTGAGCAAAAGCTTTTTTTTAGTATCTGTGCTTTGATATTAGCCTGTTCTTATGTAAAATTCGTATATACATCTTCTTTAATCTCTCTTTAACGTTAGAGTCTAATCCGGATTTGTATGATTTGTTCAGATTGGTAATCGACAATGGTGCAGTATAATTTCAAGAAGATCACCGTTGTTCCCAATGGGAAACAGTTTGTTGACATCATCCTTTCACGGACTCAGCGTCAAACACCAACCGTTGTTCACAAGGGTTACAAGATTAACCGTCTCCGTCAATTCTACATGAGGAAGGTTAAGTACACACAGACCAACTTCCATGAAAAGCTCTCTACAATCATTGAAGAGTTTCCTCGTCTTGATCAAATCCATCCTTTTTATGGTGACCTTCTTCACGTTCTTTACAACAAAGATCACTACAAGCTTGCTTTAGGTCAAGTAAATACCGCTAGAAACTTGATCAGTAAAATCGCCAAGGATTATGTCAAGCTTCTCAAGTATGGTGATTCTTTGTACCGGTGCAAGTGCCTTAAAGTGGCTGCTCTTGGTCGTATGTGTACTGTTTTGAAGAGAATCACTCCCAGTTTGGCTTATCTGGAGCAGATTAGGCAGCACATGGCCAGGCTTCCTTCTATTGACCCTAACACTCGTACTGTCTTGATCTGTGGATATCCTAATGTGGGCAAGAGTTCTTTTATGAACAAAGTTACCAGAGCTGAAGTTGATGTCCAGCCTTACGCGTTCACTACAAAATCGCTCTTTGTTGGTCATACTGATTACAAATATCTGAGGTATCAAGTCATTGATACCCCGGGGATTTTGGATAGGCCATTTGAAGACCGCAACATCATTGAAATGTGCAGTATAACTGCTTTGGCCCATCTTCGAGCTGCTGTTTTGTTCTTTCTGGACATTTCTGGTTCATGTGGTTACACCATTGCTCAGCAGGCTGCTCTTTTCCACAGCATAAAGTCCTTGTTTATGAACAAGCCTTTGGTAATTGTCTGCAACAAGACTGATTTGATGCCCATGGAAAACATATCCGAAGAGGATCGGAAACTAATTGAAGAGATGAAAGTCGAAGCTATGAAAACTGCAATGGGAGCAAGTGAAGAAGCCGTGCTTTTGAAGATGAGTACTCTGACAGAGGAAGGTGTGATGTCTGTGAAGAACGCTGCCTGTGAGAGGCTGTTAGATCAAAGGGTTGAGGCGAAGATGAAATCCAAAAAGATCAATGACCACTTGAACAGGTTCCATGTGGCGATGCCTAAGCCTCGTGATAACATAGAAAGACCTCCGTGCATACCTCAGGTTGTTCTGGAGGCTAAAGCTAAGGAAGCTGCTGAAATTGAAAAACGAAAGACTGAGAAAGATTTGGAAGAGGAGAACGGTGGAGCTGGAGTCTACTCTGCTAGCTTAAAGAAGCACTACATCTTGCATCATGATGAATGGAAGGAAGACATTATGCCTGAGATTCTCGATGGTCACAATGTCGCTGACTTCATTGATCCAGACATTTTGTTGAGGTTGGAGGAGTTGGAACGTGAAGAAGGATTAAGACAGGCTGAGGATGAAGAAGAAGATATCGAGATGGAAGGTGAAGAGCTTACAGAGGAGCAGAAACAACAGCTGACTGCCATTAGAAATAAGAAAGCTATGCTCATTCAAGAGCATAGGCTCAAGAAGACCGTTGCCCAAAACAGATCAACTGTTCCAAGGAAGTTTGACAAGGACAAGAAGTACACAACGAAGAGAATGGGTAGGGAGCTATCAGCTCTGGGACTTGATCCGTCTAATGCAGTGGACCGTGCTAGAAGCAAGTCTCGAGGGAGAAAGAGGGATCGATCAGAAGATGGAGGTAACAACGCAATGGATGTTGATGATGATGAACAGACAAACAAGAAGCAGCGTGTGAGATCAAAATCAAGAGATATGTCGATCTCAAGATCTCAGTCAAGACCTCCTGCTTATGAAGTTGTGCCTGGTGAAGGATTCAAAGACTCTACTCAGAAGAAATCTGCTCTCAAGATTAGCAATAAATCTCATAAAAAGAGAGACAAGAATGCACGTCGTGGTGAAGCTGATAGAGTTATACCAACTCTTAGACCCAAACACTTGTTCTCAGGGAAGAGAGGAAAAGGAAAAACAGATAGGCGTTGATGATGGAACCAATCAAGGTACCTTTTCAAGTTCTTCTCTGTAAAATTGAAAATGGAAAATTGCAATTGTGTAAGATGATGATTGTTTGCAATCTCTCTTATTACAGGCTAAAAAGATGCTGGTTCGATTGAAGAGTATCTCTCAAGTTTTGGACTTTACCTTATCTTTTGTTTACTATGTTATGCATCTTTTTGTGTTATTTCTCAGACATTTCCATTGTAGTTTGTGTTTGGAGAACAAAAAATCGTTTAAGCAAACCGTCTTTTGATGAATTTATACTAGTTATAAGATTTTTAGAAGTCTCTTCTCTTACATTTTTGTTTGTATATAGCTGTGGGAGTTTCGTTACTTGGGGTTTGGTTTGAATCTATCCATTTGGTTTATTTTGGTTTTACAGTTTGGGCTCCGTTCGAGTTTTTATGGTCGGTTTTGGTATACCGAAATATTTTCGGATTTGATTTTGGGTTTGGAAAATTTTTAAAAATATAAATTATTAATAAATTTGAAATTATTTTTATAAGTAAAATATTAAATATCTAAAAATTTAATATTAAATATTTGAAAATATATTAATATATAAGAAATTTATTTTTAAATAAAAACGAAATAACATTCTTTGAATTAAGAAAACAAAAATTGTGTTTATACACAAGACATCCTCAGTTTTTAACTTTTAACCAGTAATTGCCTCAATTAATTTACAAACGCGGATTAACATTTCATAAATCTACAATCTTTTACTTGCTTTTTAGGTTTGATTTCTTGAATTTTTTTAGGTTCGTCGCTTGGGTTGCAAGGCTTTAGTCATTGACCTAAGCCGATCAATAATCTCCGTGAACGATGGCCGTACACTTGGATCGAATGACCAGCATTGCTCCATCAACTTCTTCCACTCTGTTTCACACTTTTCCGGCACCGGTGGTCTCAACGTATTGTTCACAATTCCACCTTTTTTTTAATCAAAAAAACCAAACCTCAATACAAACCCATGTTTTTTTGGTCAACATCAATTCCTAATTCATAATCTGCCGGATTCGAAATTCGGTAATAAGACATTGACTAAAGAAACTCATGCTCTGTACAAAAGAACATTACCTATAATGGCGCCACAATGCAGATTCGCGTAGGGTTCTTCGCCTGTTAAGATCTCCCACATACATATTCCATATGAGAAAACATCTACCTGCAAACACACAAGAAATGAGAGTCATAAAGACTCGAAACAAAAAAAGAGTTTCAATGTTTTGATTTTGGATTCAACAACGTACTTTCTCTGAGACGCGATTACTGCTTCCGTTTAGAAGCTCTGGTGCCATCCATGGAAGTGTTCCTCTTACTCCACCAGACACAAGTGTGTTTCGTTTTATTCTCGACAATCCAAAATCACCAACCTGTAATGTAAATGAAACTTACTTTACTATTTACAATTCCAAGCATTGGAATAGTTCCACTTTTGGTGAGAAAATGTTTACCTTGCAAATGGGTCGTTGTGGATCTCTCAAGTTTACAAGCAAGTTATCACATTTAAGATCAAAATGTACAATATTTTTCATGTGAAGATACTCCATTCCAAATGCAGCATCAAGAGTTATCATCAGCTTTTTTCGTCTATCAAGTGATCTGTGCAAAATTGTTTTCAATCAGTATTAGACTAATCATGTTCATATCTCATTCTAAAGGTAATGTGTACCTGTCTTTTCTCTGCAAGGCATGTCGCAAAGATCCATTCACCATATACTCAGTCACTGTTGCCATTGTCCCACCAGGCCCATCTGGTACAACTCCATAGAAAGCCACCACATTAGGATGGTGAAGATTCGCCAATATCCTAGCTTCTCTCCAGAAATCTTTAGTCTGTTTTAAAAACAAAATTTGATTAAGACAAAGTCCTTAAACCTAGAAAGAATCAAGAGAAGAACCATACTTGTCGTGCTTGTTCAGATGATCCACCAGAGAAACAGCTGTTCTTTATCCTCTTGATAGCAACATCAGTTCCTCTCCACTTCCCATAGAAAACTGTCCCAAATGTACCTGATCCTAGCTCGTGTAGGTCTTCAAGATCAGTGTTTTTAATTATCTGTAAGCCATAGATTCCAGCTTCGATTTCAACCATCGCAGCTTCACTAAATGATTCATGTGTGTTTCCATACGTATCCTGCTAAGAGACCAGAGAGATTAACCCCAATCCAAACAGAACAAGAAAGCTAGAACTTCAAAACTGTGTACCTCCATGGTGGATTCGTGAACAACACTTGTAATATTTTCCTCTATCACGTAGGATTTGTCTTCATCGTCTGACTCACTATGTACATGAGGAACAATAGTAGCTGATAAGAGAGCATCTGAAGTTACTTCGTTTGTCACATCCTCAACCATAAACTGTAGACCAGGAATCTTGTTTTTGAAGAAATCATCTGATTCCTGCGTGTGCATAAAAGTAGCATCTCTATTTCCAACCTTCCCAAGTGGCAATCCACAATAGTGAATACTGTCTTCTCTACGAAATTCGGAATCATCATCATTTGTCTCCAAATCCTGCATATTGTTTCAGAAAATCCTAACTTTGATAAAGAAAAAAATTTCCAACTTTAGACAAGGAATAAGGAAAAATTATCCTTACACATTTCGGAATCATAGGCTCTTGTCTCAGAAATTCCACTGGAAAGTTTTTGTTGGATGAGGAGTAATCTGCTTGATCTCTTGACTTGGGTTTGTTACAAAGTTGCTCTATAGATGTATTGTGGCTTCTGATGAGAGTATCTAGTGGCATGTCTTGTTGGAAACTGTTCAATCTGTCTCTCGAACCATCAAAATGATGCTCGTTGGTGTTGACGGCTAGAGAGAACACTGAGCTTTCTCCTGAATCTTGTGAATCACTTGAAGCAACCTGAGTAGCTAGTTGACAATTAGGACTGAAAGAAGTAGTATTGTTACTATGACCATGTTTCTTTGATGACTGACCAAAAGAACCGGGATTATGATGATCACGGTCCATCAAATTACTAGGAACTTCTGTGTTGAGCTCAATCTCCTTACTCCTCCTGTCATCTGGATTTCTGAAATAGATATCATCACTGTCTTCCCACTTTGACGCAGCCACAACATGTAACTTCTTTCTCAATATTTTCCATGGTTGTTTGGTAAATGCTTCTAACCCATTGTTGATTTGGCTCTCATCATGCAGCTGTGGATCAGAAAGAGCGTTTTTCTTAAGTGTCAGTTTCTTCTCGGGTCCAGTATAAGCTTGGCCATAGGAGTAAACATCGTCGCTTGGCCTCCGGTCATGAAAACATATCTCTGGTTGCTTCTGCATTTGTGTAGCATTCTCAAACAAGAACCTATGTTGCTGTTGTTGTGGGAAGTTCGGGGCAGGCAAGTAAGGACGACAACTGTTTTCAAAGAAACCATTTTGTTCAACAAAGTAGGGAATGTCGGTGTGTGCTCTCTTGTGAACTGCGAAAGGAGATGATGGAGGAGATTGCTGACCAAAAGAGTTATTCGGAATCATCTGCATTTTCGGCATGAAATGAAGAGCATTCTTGTTCACATATGGATTCATGAAGGTTGGACTATTGCAGTCTTTGTGTTCCCATGTATGAACAGAAGTAGGCGAGTCTCTAAAATGAAATGTAGGACTAAACTCTGAAGCATTCCCATATTGTGTTGTCTGGCTCGTCCCACTGTGCCCGCTTGAACTCTTGTGAGGACTCATATCCACAACACTATTAAGAGATGAAACATACTGATACTGATCTATATCCATCTGCTGGTTTGTGATTCGGTTTGTGTTCTCGGAGCTCTCTGAAGATTCTGTTGAAGATACAAGAAAGACTCTTATCCTCTGAGATCCAGCCTTTGTTTCAGCTTCTTGATACTCTTCAATCATATGAAGAAGATCTTCATCTGAGCATACTGAAATTAGAGCATCAAGATCTTCTCCTGGTAATTGATACTTTATAGTATGTGGATGGTTGCACAAAGTGTAAGTCTTCTGCATCAATTCCTCTAATCCAACATGTTTTCGTATTGAGATAATCCGAGTCTCTCCTCCAATGTATTTAAGCTTCCCATCACCAGGTCGCTGTAAAATCCTTCCACCGAAACTACAAAGAAGCTTCAATATCTCCGGCATATAAATATCTGATGTTGCAGTTTGAAGCATCATCCGAGGTGAGTCGGCAACTTTGTATCCACTCGCGTGATTGTTACCTTCTGAAATGTTGGAATCAGCTCTCTGAAGACCAAGAATTCTGTTGAAATCTTCATAAACAAGATTCCGATTGTTATGATTATGCTCAACATTTCTACTCGTAGCTTGTACTCGTCGTTGAGCACCAACATCCCTCAAAAACTCATTTGAAAACTCCTCTCCTGTCTGAAGACAGACATTGTCTTCACGTGTGTTATGACCATAACCGATTTCTCCATTGAACCTATCTCGACCTAAATGATGATTGGAGCTGCTAGGAAACTCCATTCTCATGTTCCTAAGAACCAAACGGATTATTCTTTCTTCTGCACAATCTCTTGTATGGCAGATTCTTAGAGGAACTGAATCCTAAACTTCTTCCTTGCCGATTTCAAATGAAAAAAGATCCAACTATTCATATTCTTTCAATCTCTTTGAGGGATTATATCGAACATATATTATGGAGATTCATGCCCACAAGCCTCCAATAAACACCTTCATGGTATATTGCTACAAGATCATATCAAATCAGAACAAAGACAAGAGATTCTTGTTCTCATTCTGACGTAATGGACATTTTAGATTGCATCAGAATGAAATTCCCACCTGCATAATAACAACAACAACGACTAGAAACTAAGATTTCTTCAAAAAAAATGATTTATTTGTTCTTCTGCAAATGATGAATCAAACAGACCAAAAATGTTGGATTTGAATTACCTTGAAAACTGGGAAAAAGGAGAGAGAATGAATGAATGAGATTTAACAATGAAGGAGAAAGGAACAGAAAATGAGATTTTGAATAAAAGAGAAGAATGTTTCTTGAGATTGAGAAAGAAAAGAGAGGATTTTTTTTAGAAAGTTTCAGGTTTTTGATTTGAGAGAGAACGTGGATGGGACAAACTTCAAAAAACAAACTCTCTTTTTCTCGAGATTTTCTTTTATTTTTCCTATTAAGATCTCTAAAAATAAATCTAAATCTTGATTTTATTCGTTTCATTTGAATCATTGTACTATTCTCTAATCAATTAATCTATTAATAATTCTGAATTATGGATTTATTTTATATATTTCAAATAGTAAATCTCATGAGGAGGTTTTTTTAATTTTTTAATCTATTTCTTTCTTTTTTTAGAAAATTCTAGAAACTTTTATTTACTGATTTCTTACTATTGCAACTAAATAAAACAAGAAATCTAAATTTAGCTTTCTTATTGGAATCTTAACTAAATATAATTAAATGTTATGTCTATGGAGAATAATGTAAGTTTTAAATAATAAAGTTAAAAGACATGCAGACATTATGTTTTGCACGTTGACCTTTAAATAACTCCATCAAATATTGTCATATCTCCACACTTTTTTGTTTTTTTTTTTAAATAGAAAAAAATTCATAAACCTCAACCGGAATTAACCAACCCGATTTGATCCTTATTGTTACCAGAACCGGCGATTGATGAGCTTCATGAACCAAATTTCAAGTTTCGCTAAAAATACAGACCGTTTTAAACTATATGAAACAACAAAAACTGAAAACACATTGCTCTCTGTCTCTCTCTGTGTCTTAAAAATGTATAAGATCACAAAGAGAATCACACGAAACAACATTCAAAAACAAACATCACTAATGTTTTCTTCTTCTCGTGGGGTTTGTTTTTACCGGTAGGATTCAGGACGTTTTGGTTTGCTCTGTATCACTTGCTCGATCTTGTCAAAAACATGAGGTGTCAACAATGGGATAACATCAACAGCTTTCATGTTTTCTTGAATCTGTAAAGATACAATAAAAACAAAAACAGAATCTTTTAACTATTAGGATCAAATTGTAGATTGAAACTTGCTACTGTCGGTTAAAGAACTAACCTGTGACTCTCTTGTCGCACCGGTAATAACAGAGGACACATTAGGATTTGAAGCACACCAAGCGATTGCAAGCTGAGACAAGGTTACGCCTAGCTCATCTGCAATCGGTTTGAGACCACTAACTTTCTTCAGCACATCATCCACAAGTGATCTATTGGCAAGGTTCTGCAGACGTGTAATTAAACCAGGTTAATATTTTTCAGATCTTAAGTATTATGATCAAGTATACACAAGGGAAGAAAAGGAATACTTTGTAATTCTCCAATGCAAACCGACTGTCCGAGGGAATAACTCCCTTGTTGTATTTACCAGTGAGCACACCTGATGCAAGTGGGCTCCAAGTTGTGAGACTAATGCCATGATTGGTGTAAAGAGGAAGAAACTCTGACTCGACCTACATAACATCAGAGTGTAAGCAGAATCAATTGGTATTCTCAGTTTAAGTTCTAGAGAGGAGAGGTAAAGACTGAAAAAGAGTGTCTGATTTACAAACTTTGTGCCTAGCGAACATGTTGTATTCAGGCTGTTCAACGATTGGACCAACCAAATCTAACCGCTCTGCAGCTCCCCATGCCTCTGTAATTTGTTGGGCTGACCATTCACTTGTTCCCCAGTAGAATGCCCAACCCTTATCAATCACATAGTTCATTGCCCTCACTGTCTCTTCTATAGGAGTTGATGAATCTGGCCTGTTACAGATATGACCCAATAGACAATTGAAAAAGACTTTATTCAATGAAGATGCTATTGACATTGAAATCAATGCAAAGATGCAACACTTTTCGAATATATTGTTCATGTATGGATCATCAAACCCATTTCACAGAGATAGCAAATCCGGATAATCAACGTGCAAACCAAAGTAGATTCAACAGATCCACCATACACCTTAGGGTCCATGACTATCTAAGAACACAGTTTCCTATAAATGAATTATTAAGTTGATTTCAAGATATTCATCTACAAAATCTCTCAAACAGTAATCCCTTTCCCAGAAAATCCATACTAGAAGCACATGCAAGCCAAATCAAACCTCATTCATGGCCTGAAAGTGTACCGTAGAAAAGTTGCAGATAAAAATTTGTCACCTGTGGCAATAGAGAACATCGACGTAATCCATATCGAGTCGTTTGAGAGAAGATTTAGTTCCTTCAACGATATGCTTCCTCGATAAACCCTTGTCGTTGGGACCAGGACCACCCCAGAAGAGCTTAGTGGAGATAACGATATCGGATCGGCGCCAACCAAGCTCACGAATAGCCTGACCCATAATCTCCTCAGCACGACCATTAGCGTAAACCTCAGCGTTATCGAAGAAATTGACTCCGTGATCTCGACAACATTGAAGAAGCGACTTGGCTTCCTTCACATCGAGTTGGTTCCCAAACGTAACCCAGGATCCGAACGAAAGTGTACTCACCTTCAAACCTGATTTCCCCAGATTCTTGTATTGCATTTTCGTGGAAATTGATAGAATCTGTTGATCTAATTCGTGTTCCTTCTCTGTCTCAAATGAGGCGAAGAACAGATCGCAAATGTCACTATTACAAATAGAAGTGTGACTTGATACACAATCCAGATAAGCTACCGGTTTAGCTTTAACTTATCCGGTTATCAAGATAACCAATGGATTAATTACCTAAATTTGAATCAGTTTTTACGGATTATACAAAAACCAAATGTATTAAGGCGTCGTGAATTCAATAATTTGTATATGATTTTCTACAATTTCCCGCAAGTTCTCGAGAAATTGGTACTGCACAATCTGGTCTGAATGTATTCTTCCGGCTTAGTAAATAGGTGGTTTAAAACGTATTCTCGTACTTTTGTAATTAAACCGAACAAAAAAGGTCAACAAGAGAAGATTTGTCGGCTCTTACTGGGCCAGCGAAACCCATGTGAGTGACTTTCGTCTAAATCTTCATATGCGGACCAATCAAATGCAGGACACGTGTCATTTAGTTTAGAACCAAAAAAAACCCCAGTAATTGTTACTGCCACGTGGAGAGTTTGCCGTAGAGAAATAGAATCGAGTCACTGCCACGTGGAATGCTCCGTCTGTTACTCACTCCACGTGGAATACGCCGTTTTGAGACTTTCAGCTTTCTATGTGTGGGCTTATTTCATAGGCCTTTTAAAGGAAAAAAGCCCATTAATCTTTTGATTTTCGGCCTGCTCACCTTCACATGAGCTGTTTTGAAATGGATGACACTTGTGGTATTTGTTAACATCTAATTTTGAAAATTTAATGCTTTTTTTGGCTGATAACCTTCAGATCTTGATATGATGTTTTCCTCTCTTTTCATTTTGTGGAGTGACATTTTTAATACAGTTTTAATACCATTTATTAGAAAAAGTAGAAGAAATCAATATCCACTAATTGCATTTTTTTTCTTCTAAATGAATGTTATTGTCTTCTATTTTAACAAACAATACATAGGACCTAGCTTTTGATTCTACTCACATTTTTAAAATAGATAAGTAAAAGAGAGGTGATTACATTTGTATTGGTATATGAAGTTTTTGGGGGTGATAAGCTCTTATTCAAGAGTGTCAGCTTCACTTGGGTCTTTCGCCTTCATAACACGATAGCAGATGGTTTGGCAGGGATGGCTCGCAGGAGCACACAGGGGATAGATTTTGTGGGAAGTGGGACACCAACTCTGATTCATATGTAGTTTAGTTATCTTTTCATCTTGTTAACCAAAAAGAAAATGAAGATTCTAGTAATATTATTTAAGAAATAATTATAAGTAGAAATTAGGTAAACCTATCAAATTTTTAATTTTATTTTTCTTTTGTAATGAATGGGATAGGAGAAACATATTGAATTGGATGGCATGTGAGTGTGGGGTTTAGTTCTAATTACCATTCGAAAGAGATTCTCATAAGTTCATCAAAATCTCCCACCAATGGTTGACACTTTTCTTGATTTTTTTAAAATATCTTCGTACGTTATCTAATCTATATGGCTTTTCATACCTTTTTCTTCAATATATTCCGATAGTAATCATATTTTGTATCATCATCATCTGAGTTCTTTAGCATTATCGAGTACTAAGATGCAAAAGCATAATTTTACCAATATATAGCACATACAACTCCGATGTGTAATTAGCTATTTAGGGTTTATTGTATTTTTTAGGGGTGTGCAAATTATCCAAAACCGAAAAACCGAACCGAAACCGACCGAAAAAAAGAAACTGAACCCGAACCGAAACCGGAAAAAAAAACCGAATGGATAGCAAATTTTACTATCCAAATAACCGAAACCGAACCCGAACCGAACCGAAAAACCATGGATATCCGAAATATCTAAACATAAGTCTAAATATTGAATATTTATTAGTATTTTTATAATATTTGGTATATTTGTAATGTTTAATATTAATTTTTGTAGATATGTAATATACTTTTAATGTTTTATACTTGATTTTATGTTTATTTATTAGAAAAAATCGAATATTTAATATTGTTTTTCAATCTATTATATTTTTAATTTCTAATATTAAATTTTTTAGTTTTTAATATTAATTTTTGTAAATTTAATATGTTTTACGGATATCCGAACCCGAACCAAAACCAAAAGGATCCGAACTGAACCCGAACCGAAAAATAAAAATAACCGAATGGATCCTCTAAGTCTCAAACCAAAAAAACCGAAAACCGAATGGATACTAACCGAACCCGAACGGTTATCCGAACGCCCACCCCTAGTATTTTTTACGTTTGTATTCACATGTAAATCCATGAGTGTTGAGTAAGGATTAGATATTAAGTACGAAGCATTAAATGTGGGATTATGATATTGTTTTACAGAGTTAGCAACTGTGAGGATGTGGAATTAAGTGGATCCCACTTGAATCGAAAACAACTACCTTCATCGTTGCATCCGAAATTGACACGTGTCATAGACATCAATATATGTTTTGTCTAATTGTCTAATTATTTTGTCTCAAAAACGTTTGGGAGAAATTTGTATGGGGCCTTTACTCAAATTATCCAGCTTGCATTTGATTAGAGAGGCACAGTGCTCTCGTGTGATTCTTTGTCTACCTAACTATAATTCAACTTAATACAATTAATAAAAATTTACATCGAAACTTAAAAATGTCACTTAATTTTCTTTAAAAAAATTTAGACTTAAACTTTACTTAATAATATCATAACAATAGCATAGTTAGAACAATTTAGTTTGATATGTCTCTATCAAAAGTTAACGTTGCAATGACGTGTTACATGAAACTTAGGGATATAAATTTCTGTTTTCTTTCATTTATACAAATTTTGTTATTTTGTTACTAAACAAAAAACGTAACATGACAAAACAAAAAAAAAGGACGTCTTCAATTCATAACAGAAAACGATGACGTACAGTGTCGAGTGGATCCAACTCAAAGTTCCAACTATTCGATATTTTTGTAACGTTTGTAAGTGTCGGTGTCCCGGCTAATATAGTAATTAACGACAAAATTAAATAATTCACATTTTATGCAATACATATCTATTTATATACATGCCCAAAAAATGTATTTTATAGAGCTATAAATCTAACACAGTTATATACATTTATGGTATTATCTGGTCATATGAAGATGGCTTCTCGAAGTTTTGATTCAAGACACTCGAATGAGACATTGTCCTACGTGGAATTTTGTTAACTACGTAAGGGGTTAATCGATTAGATCATTTTGGTACTGTAACGTTCGTAAGAAAACTGAACTAATTCAAACGATTTCTATAAATAAATAAGAACAAATATTAATTCACCGATAGTTATTTTTCCTAACCGGTTAATAAACAAGCAAGGCCTTAACCGGTTTTATGCATGTAAATTTTAAATGCACCTTTTTATGTAATTTATTACGGCATAACAAAATATATAAGAAACACTAATAATCGTCGACTTCATCAAAGAAAAACACATTCTTTTATCGAATTTACAAATCTTCGCTAATTAAAGGTAAAATCACTATTTTACCCAAAAAGGTAGAAACACTATACGGTAAGTAACTTTTCCGGTTCAATGTTTAATCATTAATGACAAAAATTAATTGGGTTCTTGCTGTTTCTCACAAAAGAGAAAATGGTTTAAAAATTAGATTAAAGAAAAAGAGAGATAAAAAAACGATAAGTGAAATAGAAGTAATTGGGAAGCAATTTGACCCGCGAGTTTTGGCGTAAATCAAAAACATTTGGCACCAACAAAGATCTTATCTTTTATTCATAGCTTTTATTTTGTTTTGCACTTTTTTTACAAAAAGTAAATTGAGAAATAAAAAAGTGTAACCAAAAAAAGTTTCAATAATTACCAACTGTTACCACCAATCCAACCTCTCGCATGATGAACACACATGGTACACATCATATTTGTTATATATATATATATATATATATAAATTAAGTGGATAACTTATTATAGGTCATTACTATATTTTCTATAAAAAAATACAGAAAATGTAAGCTTAAATGTGTATCTAATATTATGATGCTATTTGAAAATAAACAAATAAATAATCTCAAATAACGTTATAAAGTCTTAGATTGGGTAGAAATGTTGACTTTGACCTTTTGTGTATTTTTTTTGGATAGTAATGTTTGTTGAGATTGTTAGGTAATTTTGGTAAAAAACCGGAAAAGTAAAAAATACTTGACATAATGATGAGAGGAGTTTGGGTTGTTGCATGGGAACATTATTTGTGCTACCTAAAGGTAAAATAACCCAAAATTTAATGAATAGATATGAATTTTAATATCACGAGAAAATCATTTCAAGCTTGGATTTAAGGCTTTCTCAAGTATTATCACCATGCTATTCTAGTTCATATTTTATTATTTTTTTTAGATGGGAGATAAATTTCAATTCTATAAAAAGAACTAGAATTGAGCCCGCACCATGTGCGGATATTTAT
>OVAU01000123.1:0-27075 GCA_900406315.1 Biscutella laevigata subsp. laevigata | reverse complement strand
ATCAGATCGCTTGGTCAGCTCCCTCATAGGGTTTGCAGCACACTCTTCTTCAATAATTATGGCTTTTATCTCTTCAACAGTAATCTTCCCATCTAGGAGGTCTCTGAAGTATGTTTCATGAGAGTGGATATGTACTCCTTGCCCATAAGGCTTCTTCTTCTTCTTCTTGCCAGGTTTGGTTGAATTTGGTTCTTCTTTAACCTGAGATTCCTGAGAATGAATACAAACAGAAGAATTATCAGAAAAATTAGAGTGTTCCTGAGCGTACAGGGTCTTTTCAGCTTCAATCTCCTCGAGAAGGTTTTCTTTGATCTTCTTAAGCTGTTTATGGGCCTGTAAGAGGTAGGTGATGCTCGGATTTGATTGTCTTGATCCGTCGTTTCTAGCTCGATTGAACTCTCCTAAGGTTTGATCGAGTGTCTAGGCAATTTGTGTTTCAGTTCTGTCGATCACCATATTGTATGTCTGATCGTCCGGACAGGTTCGATCGAACTCCATGTGTTCGATCGAACTCTGTAGTTCCACAATTTTGGTTCGATCGAACTCCAAAGGTTTGATCGAATTATGCATATCCGCAATTCCAGTCTGGTCGAACTTTTCACTGGTTCGATCGAACTTGGCAACCAAATCATCCTGAAAGTCTAGTTTTCGGGCTACTAGGGTTGAGGTCCGGCCGAACTGATCGAGATCAGTTCGAGCAGGTGCATCTGCTCTTGGTGTTCGACCGAACTCAAGGTAGGTTTGCTCGAACTCTAGATCACGAGGTGCTTCGGATGCTATCTTTGCGTTGTGGATAAATGCAGACGTCCTGGAGAAAGGAATCCCTTGCGGTGCTATGGTCAAAGAGAGGGGTTTTACTTCCTCAGACAGTTCCTAGATAACGGCATTGACTCTTCGAGCTGTTTCAGACTTTCCTGGGAGAACTTCTTGCTGAGGCTTGATAGCTGAAGCAAGTTGAGCCACTTGGGTATCCAAGGTCTTCATATGAGACTTCAGCTCTGCAGTAGTAGAGGTCACATGGTTAGCCAGATTAGTGACTGTTGTGGAGGTATGAGCTTGAGTTGCAGCCATTTGTTGCATCATCTGCTTAAGCTCTTCAAATTTTCCAGAGGGTGCTGCAGGTGCAAGTGGTGCAATAGGTGCAGGTGGTGCAGGGGCTTGCTGCTGCTGAAAGGTTTGTTGATTCTCTCCATAGTTGTTGAAAGCTCATTGGTTGTTGGGATTCTATTTGGGTGGGTATCCTCCATTGAACCCTTGCTGCCTTGTTGCCTTTGCTGGTTTCCTTGTCCAAAATTTCCTGCACTACCAGCAAACAGTTTAGTCCCAAATTGATTTGGATTCATACCTTGCTGGTTGTTTTGAGGGGGATAAAACTGACCCTGAGGATTTTCCACATTAGTGCTTCTGTAAGAGAGGTTTGGGTTGTTCTTGTAGTTGGCGTACCCTCTGTTCTGGTAATTACCCATATAATCCACCTCAACTTCGAAGTTCTCATTATCAAGTTGTTGTTGCTGCAACTGGGCGATGGTCCCTCTTCAGGAGCTGAGCCATCTGGGCTTTAAGCTCCTCTATTTCCTTGGAATAGCTTTTAGATCCAGTTGTTCCTCTGTCATATTCGTTTGCTCTGTTAGCACTACTTGCAGCCAAGTTCTCAATAAGCTCGTGGGCTTCTGCTGCAGTCTTGGTCATGAAATCTCCATTTCTGGCTGTGTCTAAAGAGTTCTGGTACTTCTCTTAAACTCCATTGTAGAAGATATTGAGGAGAGTTACTTCGTTGAACCTGTGATGTGGACAATCTGCAGCATACTGTGTGAATCTGTCAAGGGCTTCATGGAATGTCTCTATTGCAAGCTGCTGAAAACCTACAATCTTGTTCCTGAGCTGAGTAGATATGGACTTAGTGTAGAATTGCCCTAGGAAGACAACTTTATACTCTTCCCAATTCCTGATAGAATCGGGTGCTAGTTGTAGGTACCAGTTGTGTGCTTTGTCAGCTAATGAGAACTCAAAAAGCCTACACTTCAGGGCATCTTCAGGCACTCCATTACTCTTGGTAGTGTTGCATATTGATTCAAATTTGCTGAGATGTCGAATTGGGTTCTCGCTGGTCATTCCATGGAATTGATTCTGATGAACCAAATTGATCAGACCAGTTTTGATCTCGAAGTCCCTTCTCTCAACAGGGGGAAATTGTACTCCTTGTCCCATGGTGAATTGGGCAGCAGGGATGTCATAGTGTCCCAGTGTGAGCCTATGAGCTTGCATATACCAAACCCTTGGTGAGCTGGTTGATGCACCACTCCAATTGGCGGATCAGAGTTTACTAGATGTCGATGTTGATGTTTTTGTTGTGGGTTACCACCTACAATATGGGGTACACCCTGTTCTCCTCCTTCAAAGAGGGGGTTGTCAAGCAGAGCCAACTGAGGGTTTCTCTGGTCTCCTTCAGCCATCTCTATCCGAGGTTGTTTTTCCTTCCTAACTCTCCTTTCTAAGCGTCCAAGCTCGTTTTCGTATGGCAGTAGATCATCAATTCCTTTGCTCCTCGTATGCCTCAAGCTCATGCACCTAAAAGAAAAACAAGAAGAAAAACGTGAGAATCGATCGAACAAGAAGAGCGAAACTGCGGAGTTCGATCGAACTTGATGTGGTTCGGTCGAACTCTGAAACAGAATCTGCAAAAATAAAATAAAAAGACTCAGACGAAAGCTAAATGGTAATATCTCCTAGGCTGGTGTGTTTAGTCCCCGACAACGGCACCAAAAACTTGATTTCACTCAGATTTTACCCTAGACAGCTAATTATCTACAAGTGCACAGACGGTCAACTGTAGTACTTAGGGATCGAATCCACAGAGACTAAAGACTAACACAAAGAGACATGCAAGACTGAGCAATGGCTAAGACAGAAATAAAGTTGATTTAGCAGGCAATGGTGAAGTGATGAAAGTAGTAAATAAAGCAACGGGGGTAAATATCAGATAAGACAGCAATCGGACCTAGGGCTAAAAAGGGTTTTTGGCGGGAACGGTTCAGATATGTGGTGAGAAAAGAATTGAGGATCCACATAACACAAATTAGATTCTGGACTAACTCTTTGAACACCTCGCGTTCGTCACTCAAGGCTCAGCAAGAGCAATAGCCAGTAATGAATCTAATTCGTTCTGTTCGCTGGGGCTGATCGATCTTGTTTGTCAGGCTGGATCAATCAATTTCAGACTCCTCTAATTACTAGTTTGGGTGATCCGATTTGGTGCTTGTCAGGCTCGAATCTACCTTAGCCTAAACTTGATTTGTCAGTTCAAGTCGGGCTTCAAAAAAGTAATTAGGAGAGGATCCCAAAGAATCTTTTAGATGCAAATCTGGGTGATTCAATTGGTGTTTATCAGACTTGAATCATCTTAAACCTTAGATTCAATTTTTCAGATTGAAACAAGGTTACATATCAGCTTCTAAAGGTTTCAACTTGTCTTTTCTCCAAACCTAATCTGAACAAGAACCCTAGCAGGCCCTTTTGTACAACACTAGATCCGATCTAATGAACTACTCAGACATAATCATTGCAATCAAACAAGGCATAGTTGAAAGCATAAATCAGTACTAGAATAGAATCAAAACAGGAGTTCCAGATACAGAGTTGTCAATTCTAAATCTATCTCCCCTAGCAAATCAATGACAAAAACCGTAAGAGTAGAAAACAATAAAACCAGAAAAGTAAAGAGAAAAACGTATTGGAACTTGTGTCTCTCTGGTGCTTTTATAGTCTTCAGGGTACATGTGGGCTTCAGTTTTGGATTAGGAAAGTCTGGGTAAGGTCGGTTACTGAGTTCGATCGAACACCAAGGGGTTCGATCAGACCTCTCTGATTCTTCTGAACGAATCTCGGTTTCCTCGCTTCATCCTAAACGGTCTTTAACTCTGGATAAGGTTCGATCGAACTCAATGAGGTTCGATAGAACTCAAGCTCTGTTACTTCTAGGTCTTTTTCCGAGGTTTAGGCCCAAAAGGCCTTGTTCGAGTGAAGGTTCGGTCGAACCTGGTCGGGTTCGATCGAACTCTTTTCCAGACGGAAAAGGCTTCTCCAAAAATCCTCCAAAACCTCTCCAGAACTCTCCTATTCTCGAATCTCTTCTCCAGACCTGTCAAATCCCAAAATGAGACAAAATACCTCCAAAAGCACATTAATAACTCGTAAATTGGTTCAGAATCCTATCAAAAGATGGGATTGAAACCGCTAAAAACAGAACATATCAATATACAAGATATATTCAGACTCGTTGGACATGGGAGTGGAAGATGTATGGGGATATGGTTCTCTGAAAGAGATTACCACTGCGCACATGCATATGTTTTGCGTAATTGTGATTACTTTTAGCCACTTGAAAGATTTTTTGTGTTGTTCTGAATACTATATAAGATATAAAATTTAAAATTACTAATGTTGTTGTTTATATATAGCTTGTTTGAAGCTCATATTCGTTTCACGTTTCCAACTCTAATTGAAGATGGAGTTTCTACGAAAAGAGACGTGGAATTCCCTATGTGGGTTAGAGAATACATAAGTATAGAGTTGGAAATTAAACCCATATTATATATAACAGGTGCTTACTAGAAATGGGACCAACGAGGATTTTCCAATATGAGTTCATGAGTTAATTTAAGGCCCATGAATAAGGCAATGACGTGGCTCATATATTATACGAGAGGGTATGTGTTCCATACACGAAGATGGGGAGCTCGAAAAAAAATATCTAATTACGGAATATGTGTCAAAGAAGAAAGTTATGCAGATGCATCTGATGAAACAGAATCCTATGGGAACATAACAGAAATCATGCAGTTACAATACGCATGATTGGTAAACTTGAAGATCACACTTTTTTAAATGTGAGTGGTATAACCCAATAGTCAGTAAAGGAACGATGTTCTTGCATCCGGAAAATATTACAAATACCAGCCTTTCATTTTGGGTAATTATGATTTCATCATAATCTTCTTTTAAGCAATTATTTTGACTGATTAAAGTTATATATATTGCAGCTTCTCAAGGCGATCAAGTTTGCTATGTACCATTCCCGTGCATGAAAAAACCGAAGCAATCATGGCTCAATGTTTTAAAAGTCAATCCGCGTGGGAATATTTCGAGAGCTTATAAAGACGTACTACCTCCTCTTTTGCAACAAGAAACCGACATTGATGTGGAAGTGAATACGATTGAAGAGGTTGTCGTGGATAATATAGTAGATAGATCGGAAGGAAATGAGGATATTAATTTCGGCTCTGAAGATGAGGAACCATATGATGAATTCCTTTGTAATTTATCGACTTCTGATGATGATGATGAGGAGGAAGAAAATGATGAACAATAAAATTATGTTGTAAATTGATCGACTTAATGGGAAATCTTACTCATTCTAATTGATCGAGATTAGTTTCTAATTATTTTTTCATACGACTTACATGATGAGAATAGTTTATAAATGTGAAAATGAAGACGTATCTGGTTTTAAAATTTGGAAAATGGTTTTCAAAAATACCAAAAGCGAACAAGTTATTAAGAAAATAAAATATTGCTTATACATAATTAATTGTAATCGTTTAACGAATTCAATAACATGGCACACTGGTTCTGTCACGCTGCATAAGCCCTTCCCCATAGACCAGGGTTTGAATTCGAACCTTAGTTTTATTTTTCGCATTAAATAGTCGCTCTGGAGTCGCTCTTTTGCGACTTCAGATCGACTCTTGTGGGATCACACGGATCGGTGACATGGCATGTAACATATACGAATATAGTCGCTTCGGAGTCGCTCATAAGCGACTACGAGCGACCACTCGTGGGTTACAGGAAAACACTCAGTGATGGTTCTCCCTAAACCTCTTGTTGTCACTTCTTAGTCTCTCTTTTGCGACTACCAAGCGACTTCTTGTTCGATTTTAACTTCATTTCACCGTATCTTAAAATTATGATCGCTACAGATCCTATACAATCTATTCTGTTTAGTAAAATCATTACTTAACTTACGTTATCTACTTTTCAAAAAAAAAAAAAACCAATCGATTTAAAAGTTTTACATTAGCCTAACATAAGAATAACAGTTAACGGGAAACCTAAATCATTCGAGTTGTTCGAGATTAGTTTCTAATTATTTTTTCATAAGACTTACATGGTTAGAATAGTCTATAGATGTTAAACTAACACGTATCAGGTTGTTTAAAATTTGGACAACGACTTTTAAAATTACCTAAACTGAACAAGTTTTTATGAAAATGAACAATAGCTTATACAGAATTAATTGTAATCGTTTAACGAATTCGATAACATGGCACACTGGTTCTTGCATGCTATTGTTCTTTCATAAGACTTACATGGTTAGAGTAGTTTATAGATGTTAAACTAACACGTATTAGGTTGTTTAAAATTTGGACAACGGTTTTTAAAAATACTTAAACTGAACAAGTTTTTATTGAAATGAACAATAACTTATACATAATTAATTGTAATTGTTTAACAAATTCGATAACATGGCAAACTGGTTCTTGCATGCTACATAAGTCATTCCCCTTCCCCATAGACCAGGGTTCGAATCAGAACCTTGGTTTTATTTTTCGCATTAAATAGTCGCTCTTTTGTGACTTCGGAGCGACTCATGTGGAAGCCCAAAAATATGTGACATGACATGTAACAATTACAAATATAATCGCTCTGGAGTCGCTCATAAGCGACTACAGAGCGACTATGGTTTAGTTCAAAGCTTGTATGGTTTCGATACGTATCGTAAAAGGATCCGAATTAACTGTAATCCATTCAGAGTCGCTCTTTTGCGAATTCAGAGCGAGTATAGTTAATTCGAAACTTTCAAATTTACCGCTTGACGGTTACGAAAGTTTTGGTACTCGCTATTTTGCGACTCCGAAGCGACCTATTAGGGTTTTTAGAATGAGCGACTACATAGCTACGTTACTTGTAGTCGCTCATTCTGATTCATCTTCTTCGCCGAACTCTTCTCCTCCGCCATTTTAACGCGACTAACTAAGCTTTTTTCTCAAATACCTCCCAAACCCTAGTCATTTTCACTCCGATCATGTCCGGAAAGAGTGGTAGTCGTGGGAAGAGTAGGCGAGGAGGAGGTCGTGGCTCACCGGGGGAGTCATCGAATTCGACTCGGTTTGGTCTGGGAATCACGTTCACTCCTCACCCGCCGGAAAATGAGACATCCGGCCCTACTATGGCTAGGCTGCGACCCATGGTGCAGACCCAACTCTTTAAGTCTTCTCTTATGAGCTAGTCACCACTCTCGGCGTTTCAACCGTTGTCTAGGACGAATCGGTGGCCGGGATCATCCCCAGATATGCGGTTCATGTCCCCTCAATTCTCTCCATTGATACCACATATTCCTCCTCTGACAGTGACTGATTCCGCTGTCTAGGGCCACAAACCCGCTATCCTTTTAGAAGAACTTCTTTGGATGACGGAAAGTCGGAATTTGAAGATTCTCAATCCGACGCCGGTCCCGGGGACACTTTGGTAATTATTTTACAATTATTTATTGCTTTTAGAAATTTTAGAATGATTTTAGAATGATTTTATAATGATTTTAGAAATTTTAGAAATTTTAGCAATTTTAGAAATGATTTTAGAAATTTTAGAATGGTTTTAGAAATTTTAGAATGATTTTAGAAATTTTAGAATGGTTATAGAAATTTAGAATGATTTTAGATGATTTTAGATGATTTTAGAATATTTAGAATGATTTTAAATATTTACAATGCTTTTTAATAATTTTTTTGTTAGTTTTCAAATTTTTGAAGGTTCGATCGTGACGAAGGCTATCTAGTTCGTGCGATCTCAAATTTCCTAAAGGACAAATTCGACGGTCCGTATTATAGATGACATGTGGTTCCAGAACATGTCCATGATCGATTCTTCTACCAGTTCGCGGTAAGTAATAATCTTTGAAATACAATTAATTAATAATCAAATTAATTTTTGCGATTTTTTACATCATTTTTTGGAATTGTAGCAATGCCATACTTGGGACCCGGTTATTACGGGATTAGTGAGCGAGGAGTTTGACACAGTCTGCATCCGACGAATGAAAGGCAATGTCTCATGGGCGAAGCAAAAGGGTAAACGTTTGAGGTGGATTGGGGAGGAGTTATGGAAGCACATGTGCCAGCACTGGGATGAAGTTTGAGAGAGGAGCCACAATGCTTCCAACACTCGGAACTCCGACCGTGATGGGTTCGGTCCGCACAAACATTTGTCGGGTCAGAATCCTTTATGTGCGTTCAACAAGAGTTGGTAAGTATTGTAATTATTATTTTTCAATTAAAATTATACCTTCTAATATATTTTTAAATATTCAATGTAGACGCGATAATTAGGAAAACCGTCCAATCTTTTAGATGTGTTCCACAAGATGCATACAAGGCCATATGAGATGTTTTTCCATCTGAAGGCGAAGAAGGTTAGCGAGATCTTCTAGAAGAACTTCCACGAGAAGTTGACTCAGCTAGATCCCAATCAAGCGTCGGATGACACCTCTCAACCTGTAGAGCTCACCAGAGTTGATGAATAAATTGTTCATTCATGTATTAACAAAACTTATTGTTTTACATTTAATCTTATAATTGATTTTTAACCCAATATCATTTTTTGTAGTCTATTATTGCTGATGAGAGAGGTCGTCATTACGGGGTTGGCAGTCTTCAGAGGGTTTTGGGCAAAGGCGGCCCTTGCGGACGTCATCAGAGTTATTCTGCTTCTGCCAATTTCATGACGATGCAAGATGAGCTTCGAGCGGCTCAACAAAAGATTGCAGAGCAAGAAGCACAGGCTGAGGTTGAGGCACGTTTGCTCCAGGAGAATTAAGCGACACAGAACCAGGTGGCTGCTATGATGATGTACCTGAGGACTCTTAAGCCGAACATGCCTCTGAACTTGTGGACTCCACCAGCGACGGACCCTCCAGACCAGTTCTCCTACGGATTAGGGACGTACCATACCCCTCCCGAGGCCGACAATTAGTTTAAGTTTTTTTTTTCAAAATTTATGAAACATATGTTTTTATTTTAAAAGTTTTAATAATAGTTTTTTTCAAATTATATATTTATTTGAAAGTAATTAAATGATAATTAATGATAATTTTTTAAAAAAACATAAAAATAACTTTTAGCGACTCCACTAGAGTCGAGCGACCCCATAATAGTCGCTCTTTTGAGCGACTCCATATTAGTCGCTCCTATTTACTCTACAATATTCGCTCTAAAGGAGCGACTGTTTTAATGACTCCATTAAGCAACTTTGGCCGAAGTCGCTATAGAAGAGCGACTCCGTTGACGAGTCGCATATTCGTTGCTGAATTGAGCGACTCCGAAACGGCTACACTACTTATGCGACTTCTATTGCAGTCGTTGTTTGAAGTCGCAATTAAGCGACTGTGTCAGTCCGTCACACAAATGTCTCAGAAGCGACTCCGCGTTGGAGTCGCTCTTTAGTTGTACAATAACTCTTTGCGACTATTGAGCGACTCATGTTGTAGTCACTTATTGTCTATTTTCTTGTAGTGTAATCCACATTTTCGAAGAAAGCGTGATTCCGCGTTTAGCCCAAAAACGTGTTTCCGTGTTTTCGAAGAAAAAAACGTGATTCCAAAAGCAGAAGCAAACTATGATATGCAGATTTTACATCCAAACTCTACCTATGAATATATTAACATCTAGATGTTTCATCTAGATGAAAATAAAAAATATCAAACAAATAACATTTACTGTATTTGCATTCAAATGCACTAAGACGAATAACCTTAGGTGAAAAAATTCATCTTCTTCTCTCTCCATCTCGTGACTCTCTTGTTGTCGTGAGGGAGAGAAGCCTCTTTTTTTTTATTTTGTTCTGGTTTGTACAGGTTGCGGTACTTGGAGGAGGATTCCTTGGAAGGTTTTTTATTCCCTCTAGTGCCTCCATAGTTTTCGGTGGTTTTTTTGTTGTTGTTTGGATCCCTCACTTGGCTATGGCTTCACGTTCCTGGGTTGCTAATTGCTACCTTAACCTGGACTTGCTCCACTGTGTGTAGCCGGCTTGGATTCCGGCGGAAGATCGATGGAGTGACAGTGTTGGTGGTGGTTGATATGTTGGTATTTTATCGGTTTTTAACTCGGTTTTCATTCGCATTTTCATTAGTTTAGGATGCATATAGAGTCCATTAGGTTGCATTTTGCATACATATGACATTTCAAGTGTTGAATTGGAGTTTGTACTCGGGCCAAGCGGAGCAATAAAGGAGGAATTTCGGCCCAAGTATCAGAAACCGGCGGACCATACCGGTCACACGGACCGATACATATCACCCTACCATCCTGGTCTCAATGACCGATCCAAGTGACCGGAATAAGAACACGTTTTTGGACACGAAGAAGACACCGGTCGGGGTTCACCGGGACACTGACAGATCCACTTCCCAAACTCGAAGACGGAGCATTCATACCGGTCACCATACCGGTCATATTGACCGATATTGACCCCGCGTTTTGGACTTTTCTGTCTTTTTACACTTTATTTTGGGGTTTACTGTAGAAAGGGAGTCATATAACTAAAACCCAAAAGGACGTTTTGGCACGATTTTATATTGTTTCCAGAGCAATTTTCTAGTTTTCTATCTCAGATTCCTTGCTATCTTTCACTGGTATTTGCAATTTTAGTTGTTTACTTTGATTTATGTCTTTGATTTCTTGTTTTTACCTTTCTATTCATCTTTGTTGAATCTCAATTCATGTCTAGAAACTTTCTAAGTGTTCTGGATATGGGTTCTGGGTAGTCTCATATAACTTGTGGATTGGGGGTTAGAGATGAGTGTTCTATGATTGCTAGCATGTTGTTTTAGGGCTGATATATCTAATGTCTTCTTAATTTTCATGAACTCAATGCTAGAATATGATTAGCTAACCTAAGCTAGATCCTAGGAATAGTTCTGCCCGGAAGGTGTTTGATTTAATTCCTGAAAGAATGAATTTGTTGTTTATGAATCCTATTCAAGGGATTGTTTTAGGACTATAGATTGTTTATCATGGAATTGTGTTTATTGATTTCTGTTCTTGCTTTCTTTCAAGGGATTGTTTAAATTGCATGAATAGGAAATGGTTATCATCACCACGGGGGAGGGTTAATTTACAGTTGAAATTCCAAGACATAAGACAAGTTTGATTGTGTGAATTAAACTATCTGCTAGCATGAAAAGAATTGCCCATTTCGATTGCCCTCGTCTATAAGTTATCTTTTATTTCTAAATTTTCATTATCATTTGCTTTTAGTTTTGGATTGTTGGTGACAGAACAAATTCCCATTTATTCAAACCAAGGCATAACACCCCAAATAGAATTAGTCAGTTATTCCCTCCTTAGTTGGTTCGACAAAACCCCGGATCATCTGATCCTATACATTACATCGATATTGCTAAACCAGGAACGCTGAAAACCCCTGTTTATCAGTGGTTTGGTGAAAGCACCGAGGAGGAGTAACAGTAACATCGCCGGAGTTCGCGGTCCCTCGCCGGTGCTGGATAAGCTGTCACATCTCTGTGGAGATAGGGGACTGCACAACAGCCACGTGTCTCCTAACATCCTCGTGAAGCTTCCCTCCTCTTTGACTTTGGGCCTGATGTTGGGCCACGAGATCTCCTTAACTTTAAATATGGGCTTGTAATAATCATGGACCAGTTTAGTTTAATTCTAGATATGTTACTGTTAAATATTAAGTCAACCAATAATGATGTATTAGGGTTGAAGCAATCCATAGAGTTCGAATCTTATGGTCGTGTCCCGGTTCGGTTGTTACAGATTAAATTGGATAGTGGACTTGTGTTTTGGTCTGGTGAGAATTCCATATCGTTTCTACCCATTTTTATAGAAAATTTATGCTTATCTTTTTTTAAGAAGTTTGTCATCTGCCTTGAGCTACTGTTGGTAATGGCTATATATGTTCCCTTATGAGATTTGTACTCATAGTTTACATTTATTTTAATATATCATGAATAATTTAAAAAAAATATGATCAAATAAAAATAAAATAACCGAGAAAGGAAAAAAACAATATTTATAGTGGATAATAATTTGTATTCTTAATAAAGTCGTTAATTATTATCATTATCTTTTATAAATTAATTATCTTCATTTACCAGTGACGTACAACTCACAAGTAAAACTTAATTATGTCAATTAATAAAATTCAGTGTTTACGTACTTCACCTCCAGTGCTATCTTGTACATAAGTTCTAAATTAGTTGTTGCATTACTAATAAAACCATACTCTAAAAATACTCTAGTTCATATATCTTAAACTATTTTAGTATTAATAGAATTATCCTGAAAAATTTTGAAGTATAAGGGTAGCCTACAAATACTCTGATCTAGAAACCTAGCTGAATAAATTTATGTTTTATAATTTTGTATAAATATGTTTTCAAGATTCTCTAAATTTATGTTTGATCTTTCATTACTATAACTAAACTAAATAAATAATTGGTGATTATTATTATTATTTTAGATAAAATTTGTTATCAAATAGTAAATTTATAATTAGAAAAATAAAAAAACTAACTTAGATAATTAAACATTATACTTATATTATATTATCATTTTAAATCTATAAATAATCAAACCATAATTTAATATTATATACCACTTCGATTTATAGTTAAAAGAATTTTTCCGTAAAAAAATCACGAAATTTTCCGCAAAAATAATAAAAATCATGGAATCAAGATTTTTTCGCAGAAAATCACGGAATCACATTTTCCCGCTAAAAATCGTGGAGTAACGATTTTGCCGCCAAAAATCACGGAATCACGTTTTTCCTGCCTAAAACCGTGGAGTCAAGAATTTTCCCGCAAAAAATAAATCACGATTTTCTCGCCAAAAATTACGGAACTACGATTTTCCCGATAAACCTGGAATCGAGATTTTATCCCGCCAAAAATCACGGAATCACATTTTTTCCCGCCAAAAATCGTGGAGTAACGATTTTGTTGCCAAAAATCACGGAATCACGTTTTTCCCGCCATATTTTACCTATCAATTTTTATAGAAAAAGTTAGGGTCATGAACTTAAGGATTATAAGAGGGTTTAGGGTATCCTAATGATTTTTACCCTCTTTTAACATACATACACGTATATGCTTAGGGCTTCATTAATTTTATATTTTCTCTTCCATAATGTAGATTTTTTAAGATAAATACACATATTAAGGAATGTATTTATTACTAAAAATATTCATTAATGAAATGTTAAAAATTATTTATAAGAAAATAAAATAGTTGTGTATAAAGAAAATGCAAATATCTTTTAAACTTTTCAACTACTTTGACTGGCTTTCTAATATTATTGGATGAAAAACATTAAAAACTTGTAAAAAATTTTATATTATAGAACAAATAAAAAGTCTAGAAAATTCTATAATTTGGAATAGTGGAAATATATTTTAGAGATTCGAACATGAACATGAACAAAAGTTTGTTAATAGTCTAGTGGTGTGGTTGTTTGAATGAAACCTAAAACTAGAGAGTTTGAATACTTCTAACCAAATTTTATTTAATAGTTTTTCTTCTAACTTTTTTAAACTAATGGGCTCAAAAAAAGAAATTTCTTGGGGTCCTAAATATACTACACACATTCATATAAAGCATAAATCAGTATAACATAATACCTCCTTTGTCAAAGAAAATGTTTTAAGGATTCCTAAATAATTTCATCACCACCTTTATCGTGTAATACCAACCAAATGATCAGCTTTGGTTGCATTTTTTTAATTGGTTTTTTTAATTTTCTTTAATAGGTCACAGAAAAAACCTATTTTCCTTATATTCCACTCACATGTAGATCTCAGTGTTAAATTACTGAATCGAATTTCACCTGACCAAGTCATTTTTTTTTTTTACAATTTCAAGCCATTTTTAAAATAATTTTTAAAATATTATTAAATTGACATACATAAAATGTTAAATTTTAATTTTGACCCCTGAAATGTTTTTCTAGATCCGCCACTGAATATAAAGGTACATCTGCACATTTGGTTTAACTCGTTGTTATTTTGTCGGGCCTCTCCATCAGACTGCCATCAACATAGGGGTTTACTCACTCAATATGGTGCTCTTTCAGGTCAGGAACTCAATCTTCAAAACTCAAGTATGTTCTTTACCAAAGGTTCCCACCAGCTTTAATTGATCAAGTCAAAAGCATTTTTGGCATTCAAAAGGTGGAGGGTTTTGGTAAGTACTTAGGCTTACGTGATCAGCTGGGACGTAATAAAAAAAGGACGTTTTCGTATTTGGTTCAGCGTTTAAAATCTAAAGTTTCTACTTGGAATAATAAACTCCTCTCTCAAGCTGGTCGTGAGGTCCTCATCAAATATGTTCTCATGTCAATGTGTCAGTACGCTATGGGGTGCTTTTTGTTACCTCAATCGACATTAGAGGAAATAAATAAGATAATTCGACGATTCTTGTGGAAAGGAGCGGATGAAAAGAGAGGAATGAATTGGATCAGTTGGCAGAAAATTACTAGCAATAAGTTGGAAGGTGGTTTAGGGTTTAAAGATCTCAAAAGCTTCGATACTGCCATGTTAGCCAAGTTAGCTTGGAGATTATTGGCAAATCCTAATACTCTTCTGGCTAAATCTCTCAAAGCAAAATATTTCAACAAATCGTCTTTCCAACAAGCGACTATATGTCATCGCCCAAGTCATGGCTGGCGAAACATTTTGAAAGGCAAAGAGTTGCTGCAACAGTTTGTTCATTGGCAAATAGGAGATGGATCTCGGGTAAATGTTTAGTTTGATAAGTGGATTTAAGCGATCCCCACTACGTCAGAGGATCTTTTCATTCCGACGTTAGGACCAGGTCAATCTCTCTATCCAAATTTGAAGGTACATCAGCTCATCGATCCTCAAACGAGGTTTTGAGATTTGCAGCTGCTTCATAGGTTGGTCGATCCTCAATTGGTTCCAAAAATATCAGCTATTCGTTTATCTCAAAAGGGTTTATCGGATTTTCCTATCTGGGAGGGTACCCGAATTGGCCAATATACAATCAAGACAAGTTATAATAAATGCCATGCTCAGTATGACTGCGCAACATCTAATTCTCCTCATCTTCAACGTCTTGACAGTCTTCCTAAGAGCTTTTATTATAAGCTTTGGCAGATCAAAACGCCTCGTAAAATCCAATTGTTTATATGGAAGGAACTCCATGACAGTTTTCCAACCTTTGTCAACTTAGAGCGTCGAGGAATAAAAGTTTGAGAGTTCTGTCCTTTATGTGGTGAGAAACCGGAAACGACGCTACATTGTTTATTCTGTTGTAGAGTTGCTCATCAGATTTGGGAATTAGCTCCTTTGGTTATATATTCATCCCTCCCTTGAATATGGTGGTTCTGTAGCAGATTTTCTCAACGATCTTCTATGCACCGATGCCACTACAAATGAACTAGCTCTTTTTCCATTTTTGTTGTGGCAAATTTGGAAAGCTCGAAATTCTCTATACTTTTCAGGTGTGAGGTGGAGTATTCCAAATATTATTAACATGGCTTGTGTTGATCTTGCAACTTGGAAGGAAGCTAATTTTAATGAGGCACATTCAAATATAATCTTTACATTGGCTCCAAACATTTATGGCCACACTATGGATGGAATAACTACATCGTCTGATATAGGTTCACTTCAAACTGCGGTTACTAATTGTTTTACTGATGCTTCTTTGATCAATTGCAGTGAACCTATTGGTGTAGCTTGGGTCTTGAAATCATAAAATGGTAATACAAAAACTTGGTAACAAGGTAGTCTAGCGTAAACACGCACACCGGTAGAGGCAGAAACCACAACGTTATTAAATGCCGCTCAACATCTCTCGCGATTAGGTTACTCACACACAAAATTTAGCATGGACTCAAAGCAGCTTTATGAACTGATTACTACTTATATGACCCGGAGAAGCAACAGATTGAAGCATCACCCGTTGCATAATTACCTCTTTGATATCATCAAGATAGCACGCTATTGTTTCTTCAAGTTTAGATATGTGCAAAGAACTCAAAACGAAGATGCAGATCATCTAGCCAAAGAAGCTCAGATACATCGTCTTTCCATTAAAGTTTCTTGGCTCCCTTTGTAATTGTTTCTTTCTGGTGTTTCTGTAACGAATCTTCATTCTTTTTTTGTCGATGTGGGCCATAACTGGGGACCTACTCCCCAAATGCTCACAATGGAGCTTAGCACGAGTCGAACCCGTGATGTCCAGCGAAGAGACGCTGCTGTGTGACCAGCTGCGCTAGACGCGCCGGACAACGAATCTTCATTTTAATGGTCAGTTTTATAAAATAAAAAATAAAAAAAAATGTGAAAGGTGCACATAAAACAAACAAAGATATACTGAGGAATTGGGCCAAATCAATGACTTAAGTAAAGCCCGATAGTTTCTGAATCGACCCACCCGAAATGACGACCCGGTCAGAGTCGGAGCATTTAGAGCTTTTGTCCTTTCTCTCTGGCTTGAGAACAAAGAAAACCTCAATTCTCCGATCTCCCTCTTAAAGCCTCTTAAACGAAGAAGAAGAAGAAGAAGAAGAAGAAGAAGAAGAAGAAAGAAGAAAAATATCAACAAGATGAGTAGCATTGGAACTGGATACGATCTCTCTGTCACGACTTTCTCTCCCGATGGTCGTGTTTTCCAGATCGAGTACGCTGCTAAAGCTGTCGATAACAGTGGGTTAGTTGTTTTACTTCTTCGGTTCTTCCTTCTTTTCTTCTGAATATATCATATTTAGCTCTCGAAGTTTTAGATTTTGGCTGTGGAAAATTTGCTTCACGAATTAGGGGTTTTAAGCTCGTTTTATTTTCTCCTTTTCAGAACTGTTGTTGGAATCAAGTGCAAAGACGGGATTGTAATGGTTTGATTCTTCCTCTTCTTCTTTTTTATCCTTATTTTGTCACTTTCTTCAGTGAAGCGTAACATTAGGTTTTACTCTCGGATTCTAGAAAGAAATCTGGTGTTCTGTTTAACTCCGTCGCCATTATAATTGATGAGGTTTTTTTGATTTAATCTCCAAATTCAAGTTTACATGAAAGTATTTTCCCTGCTTTTTCTATGTTTTCTACCAGATTCGTAGCTTTAACTTGACATAAGATGACGCATTTCTCCATCCTTCAGTTTCATTTTAAGAATCTATTGTTACCTTTGAGTTATGAAGTGTAAAACAGATTTGATAAAAAAGGAATGGCTTTACTAAGTGTTTTTCTTTTGGCGGAACGTTTTAGGGTGTGGAGAAACTTATTGCATCAAAGATGATGTTACCAGGTTCCAACCGGAGAATCCATTCTGTTCATCGTCATGCCGGCATGGTATGCATTCCAGTTACTACCACTGTGTATAGTCTGGTAATACATTGTCTTTCCATTAGTTTGATAACTTCTTCTCATGTCATGACAGGCTGTTGCTGGGCTTGCAGCTGACGGGAGGCAAATTGTTGCGCGTGCTAAATCTGAAGCGAGGAGTTATGAGAGGTACTCAGATTGATCTTTTTTAGTTTCTGCTGTGGAAGTTGCATCTTAGATTTATTAGTATGAAAGGACTGTTCTCAAGAGAGTATTTTTCTTAATGAAATGTGAATTTTTTTTTCTGCTCTTTGTTAGATCGTAAATCAAAATCTATTGGCATAAGTTTATAGTATGTATGTTCTTTTTGCTTCCTGCATTTCTTTGCATAATTAATTAATTTTTTTTCCTGATTCTGCAACTAAGCACTACTTTCACTTTTGATAAATTAGTGTCTACGGTGACGCTGTACCTGTGAAGGAACTTTCAGAGCGTGTTGCAAGTTACGTACATTTATGTACCCTGTATTGGTGGCTCAGGTTATGTTCCAATTCATCTACATTTTTTGATAGTCACTTGAGCATTTCTCCTACTTGATTGAATTATAAGAAAATGATTTTAATTTTGAAGGCCTTTTGGCTGTGGAGTCATTCTTGGAGGTTATGATAGAGACGGTCCCCAATTGTACATGATTGAACCATCAGGCATATCATATGTAAGTCTTTTATGCTTGTATATCTTAAGGTTTCAATCTTACATATTATCTCTTCGTGGTCATATCAATTATTTTCCTGCAGAGATATTTTGGTGCGGCAATTGGCAAAGGAAAGCAAGCTGCTAAAACGTAAGCTACTGCTTAACGGTTTTGGTAGATTTAAAATATACACTAGGGTGCCCTTGTAGCCGATACATATAGTTACTATAACACTAGGATTGATAAGTATATCTTGTCCAAAGGAAATTCTAACTGGCTTCACAGTTATCAAGAGAAAGAAATAGAAAAAAAAAAAACTTGAAGGATCATGAGGCTTCATGGTTGATTGTATTGATGATTCCTTGATTCAATGAATGAATATGATTCTCTAGATTGCATAGCATTTGGCTAACTGAAGGGTGTATAGACATAGTTATCAAAAGGCAAAGGTTATAGAAATGATCTGATGGATCAGAGGATTTCTTGCAGGGAAATTGAGAAGTTGAATTTATCTGAGATGACATGCAAAGAAGGTGTCATTGAAGTGGCGAAAATGTGAGTAGTGTTTTTTTTTTCTCTCATTGTACTTGTTTAGAACATTTGTTGTTCAATTTTTTTCTGTATTCTATATGCGAATGCTTGACAGGTTCATTAGCAAAGGATCTAATGTGGCTTTTTTTCCATGTGCAGCATTTACAAGCTACACGATGAAGCGAAAGACAAGGCATTTGAATTGGAGATGAGTTGGATTTGTGACGAGTCAAAACGAGAGCATCAGAAGGTAAAACACATTCTGTCTTATAAATGCCTTGTTGATTATTTTGAAGAAATGTTGCTCACAAAACCATATTTCTTAGGTTCCTGATGATCTTTTAGAAGAAGCAAAGACGGCAGCTAAAACTGCGCTCGAGGAGATGGATGCTGACTAAAAATCTGAGGAATGTGTGTTGGAATTTAGATCTGTCTTATGTCGTCGTTTGGTGTTAACTCTTGAATATTTTTTGGGTCTCGAGGACAATTGTTGCAGTTTCTTACGAAAGTTTGGACTCTTATCTTATTAGCTATCAACAGTTGCTTCGACATAAACTCATTCAGTTGGCTTCATTTGATGATGGCTTTATGAGAACTAACATCATCGGAGTTCACTTAGAAAGAAAAAAGCCCGAAAAAGATCAAAGAAAACAAAAGCTTGTTTTATTTAGAAACGCATATTTTATATCATATGTTTTTTTTTATTTATAAATGTGGCCACAAGGCAGGTCTCATTCGCCTTTTTGTAGGCCACACACCGGCTCCACTAGTCATTTGCTGCAAACTGCAGCTACTACGAGTCTAACTTGCGACCTGGTGAAAAGTGACGGCCACAACTAAATCGGTTGAGCTATAGGTGCTCATCGTATCATATGTTTTTATTACACTCATAATCATATTATTTTGTGAAATATTTTTTTTTCAATTTATTCTTACACATTTTACATGTACTCATTTTGCTTTAAATAAAATAGAATTTGGTTGACAAAAAAGAAGTTTGAATATAAAGAAGTGTATGAATCTAATAAATATGTTTAATTGAACTATGGTGACTTTTTTAAAAAATTGAAATTTCTGTAATGACACATACTATTGTCAAATTAATTTATACTAGAATTGTATCCACATTATATTCTGAATGATGTGTTTTTAAATTATAATATTATAATATTTTAATTGTATAGAACACTATATTTTAAAAATTAAATGTGTGGTTAATAAATAATTTTCTATAAATTTATTTAATAAATTCATTAAATTTTATAATGTTTTATTTTGAATAGAATAATAATATTAGTTATATATTGAATTTGGATTATGATTTTACCCGTTGATTAACCTGTTTGACAATTGTATTGAAGATTTAATGTTATATTTATTAGATTTATATGTACATAATTTTGTAAGAATAAAATCTTGAATTATATTTTATTATATTTGTCTTGGAAAAATTGCTAATCAAAACTTCATATATTTATGGGTTATTAAGATAATCTTTATTTGTTATTATATTTTTGTTAGATTTATATATATATATATATATTTATATATATTAAAAAATTGGTTAATAGATAATCTTTATTTATTATTATACTTATGTTAGATTCGTATCTATTTAAATTTTCTTATACTTCTTCTTAGAAAAATTTCGAAATTTATTTGAATTATTATACTTTTTGAAATATTAAATATTATTGTATTTCTCTCTATTTAAATTTATATAAAATTTTTGTATTTCTCTCTATTTAAATTTCACTAGATTTATTTTGATAAAATCTCCAATTCTCAATTTATATTATATTTATTTCAATTTTATCTGAAGAATCTTAGTTTGTTTTTTAAATTGATTTTTCGAATGACATATAATATAATTTTTAGTGATATTAGTTTATATTCATATAAGTGACTATAAAATAATATTGTAGAGATGTAATATATATATATATAAGAAGATAAAATTATGTATAACATAATTATTATATACTAAAACTTATATGGGTTAAAAAATACTAAAACTTATATATAAAATTTGTAATTATACTATGTATTGGATAAAAAATGTGTATATCTTGTATTTTTCATAATACTTGTGTTGACAAAAAAAATAGATATGTATATTTAGGATATACTTAATGATATTCCGATTTAGGTGTAGGTCAAGAGTATTAATATATATGAGATGATAAAATTATGTAGAGCATAATTATCATATACTGAAAATTATAATTAAATTATAGTAATTATACTATATACTGGAAAAAAATCTAAATAGAATATCGTGAAATTTGAAAAGAGAGGTAATTTAGGACTTGTTGAAAATGATAAATCATATATTAAAATAATTTGATTTTAAAGTTTTATTTAAATTCTTTTTTTAAATTTAAGTTATATGTAAAATTTGTTTTTAAATAGTACCTTGTGAGGAAATATTTAATATTTAATAAAACAATTATACATACATTTCTAATTTTATCCTTAATGAAAATTACATAGATTTCCAATTTTATCCTTAATGTATATTTTTATTTTGTAATATTTACAGTGACATATCATGTAATATTCTAATGATTTAAAGGCTATATTGTTAAATTAACTCTAAAATAATACTATAGAGATTTTTTATTCTAGCAAAAATCATACTTTGGATTGTAAGATTAGAGACTTGACTGGTAAAGACCGTGAACAAACTTTTAAAATTTTAGGCTATAGAGAATATTGGCTGTCAATAAATCAACTGTAATTTTTAAAAGAAAATTTTAAAGGTTAAGGTTAGACAAATCATATGTAACTTATAATTATTATCGTGTAAATAATATATGCTTTATTTATTCTTAAAAATATTTAATAATACAAATTAATTTCCTAACCAATTAACACACAATCATAAAACATTTATTTGAGTGATAACAAATGGATTTCAAAACAAAGAAAAAATGATTGTGATTAATTATTTAAATAAATTTTGTGATAAAATTAATATAAAAATGTAGAAGATTAATTACTATTGGGGAGAAGAAAAAGTGGAAGGTTTAATTTTTTTTTTCTTTAATCATATTTAGAAAACTATAAAATTTGTGGATGTTACAAAGTATGAAAAAATATTCATTGTACAAATTTTTAAATGTTACCACCTGGAAAATTGTGGCGTTTTATTTACAACAACTCTTAACTTTGTGAATAAGTATCCACTAAATTATCATAATTTCCTAAAATACAAAATTCTAATGTTTTACAAAATTTCTCATATTTTAGGGTTTATTATCTACAAAATCAACATAACTCTAGCATTTTTACAATACCTTAGTTTTTGTGGAGTATACCACGTCAATATAAGTTCCCAAAATACATAATTCTAGTGTTTCACAAAATCTCTCAAGTTTTATGGTATAATGCTCACCAACTCATCACAATTTCTAAAATTCTACCATTTTAAAATATATTTTGATTTTGTAGAGTGTTATCCAACAAATAAACCTATCTGAAATTAAAAACTCTACATTTTACAATTGTTTTCAATTTTTGTAGACTATTATCTATGAAATCAATATAATTTTCTAAAACTATAGCATTTTAGAAAATCTCTCAATTTTTATTGACTATTATCAACGAGATCATCATACTTTCCATAAATAAATTATAGCGTTTTATAAAATATCTCCATTTTTGTAGACTATTATCTATAAAATTAGCATAATTTTCTAAAATTCTAGAATTTTAAATTATCTCTAGCATGGTTTTTATGGACTATTATCCACCAACTCAACATAATTTTCCAAAATAAAAATACTAGAATTTCAAAATATTTTAGTATTTGTGGACTATTATCCAGCAAATCAACCTAATTTCAAAAATACAAAATTATAGCGTTTAAAAAAATCTCTCATCTTTTGGAGACTATTATCCAACAAATGATTATAATTTCCTAAATTAAAGCATTTACAATATCTCTTGGTTTTTGTTGATTATTATCTATAAAAATATTATAATTTTTGAAATATAAATTATAACGTTTTCAAAATATCTTAGTTCTAATTGACTATTATTCACTAACTCAACATAATTTACCGAAATACGAATTCCAACGTTTTGTAAAAGCTTTCATTTTTGTGAAATGTTTTCCACCATATCACCATAATTTTCAAAAATAAAAACTCTATGAATTTACAAAATCTCTCAAGTTTTGTGCACTATTATTAACCAAATTAGTTTAATTTCTAAAACTCTAAATTTTTACAATATCTCCAAATGTCGGTGGACTATTATCCACAAAATTCTCATAACTTCTCAAAATACAAAATTCTAACATTTTACAAAATCTCCGAGTTTTAATAGATTTTTATCTACCAAATCAAAATAACTGAAAAATAAAAATAAATTCTAACATTTTTTTTAAAAAACTCTCAATTTTCAGAAAATATTTTAAATAAATAAGATTAATTTAAAAATATAAGGTTTTAGTATTTTACGAAATCTATCAGTTTTTTGTACTATTATCCACCAAATCAGGATAATCCCCAAAAACCGAAAAGTTTTAGTGTAAAAAATCTCTATTTGTTGATGACCATTATTGATCAAATTATCATACTTTCCGAAAACTCAAGCGCTTACAATATCTCTTAGTTTTGAATCATCATAATTTCTCAAAATACAAAGTTCTATCATTTTACAAAAGCTCTGAATTTTTGTTGACTACTATCCATCAAATCATTATAATTTACCAGAATTCTAGCTTTTTACAATATCTCTTAGTTTTTGTAGAACATTATCCACTTAATCATCATAATTTCCAGAATACAAAACTCTAACAATTTACAAAATTTATCGATTTTGTTGATTAATATCCACAAAATCAACATAATTTTAGCATTTTAAAATATCTCTTAGTTTCCTGTCGAATATTATCCACCGAGTTATCATGAGTTTCTAAAATACAAAATTCTTGCGTTTTACAAAATCTCTCTATTTTTAAGGAATAATGTCCACCAAATGAGCATGCCGTTTTAAATAAGAAATTCTCTAGTGTTTTACAAAATCACTCAACTTTTATAGATTATTATCTACAAAATCCATAATTTTTCGAAACTCCAACTTCTTACAAAATCTCTAAACTGTCGTAGATTATTATCCATCAACGTTTTTTCTTCTTCTTTTAGATTCAACATTGACAAAGGTTAGGAAAAGCGTCGCATATACTCTGAAGTCTTATTTTGGGAGTAACATATCAATTGGACCATAATTCGAAATATCTGCGGTAAATAGATAATTAAGTTTTTTTAAATATTAAACATATTAAATAGTTATTTAAACTATTTTGTTTCTGTTTTGCAGAAATGTGGCGTTAGAACATATGCTAAACCTAGTTGGTGAAACATACATACTTTTGAGACTAAGATTACCAAACGCCTAGTGGGACTATTTGCAACTGGAAGCGGGATTAAGGGTGAGGCCGCCAGACCTGAGTCCATAGGCATAAAGCTTCTCGTATGGTACAAAATTGTGCGTTATAGGCGATCCGTTATTGACGATCATGGACCATCAAAACATTTCGTTGGAGATACGTTTTTTGCCGCTAAGCGGCTTATGTTGGTAAATTCTTTTTTGGTTAATTAGAATTTTTTAATTTAACTATAAGTTTTTTTTTGGTAAATAATTTAACTATGAGTTTAGTTACTAATACGTTCGGTCTAGTTTTACGGACTGACAGTCCATGAGAAGGACAAGATCTACAAAGAGGTATTTTATAATTTTATTTAATTTTTAGTTCTTTATAATTTCACATTTAAATTAACATTGGATTCTTTTAATTTTTTTTATTTAACGTTGATTCGAGAAAAAACCTATTTATAGCGTTAGATCGATTTAGGATGTCCAGGCGACTTGTTTGTTTGCACTGCCCCACACTCACGAGCATCTAGCTCACTAGAAGACTCAACTCGACGAGGCGAACCAAGTCATCGAGAATCTCCAGCGATATCAACATGTTCTCTCGCTGAAGATGACCAGCTTGACTGGTTTGTTCGATATTATCGCGTTCGAGAATTCCGCTCTAACAGCTGCCCTAGATCCGCGTAGACATCCTATACCGGGCTATACTAGTCAGATGCCTCATAGCTAAACCATGAGCCGCCTCGGGACCAGACCAATGAGCCGCCTCGGGACCAGACTAGTGAGCCGCCTCGAGGCCCGATTGACTACAAGTCAATTGCTTGGGAAACAACTCATATTGATCTTCCAAATCCGTAATTTATTTTAGATTTTTGTTTTAATTTCTGTAGTACATTTTATTTTATATTTAATTGTTAAACTATTTCATTTCATTTTTAAAATTTTTTTTTATAATTTGATTTCATTTATTTTCTTATTAAATTTCATATATTAAAACTAAAATGATTAAATGACCGTTAATTAGTCTCTAACTGATGTTATCGGTATATCGTCGTTATCGACGATCGTACGCTATATTGGTCGTCCCTATGTTGTCGCTAGAATCAGACATTGCTAAGTCTTATCTAACCCAACTCGACGACCCGATCCAATGGAGTACCAGCCGACTTTCTCAAGCTAAGGCTCTTTGCTTTCTCTCTAGCTGACAAGGCACATAGATGGCTCAAGTCACTACCACCCAACTCCCTCACTACATGGGCCGAGGTAAGAGCCGCCTTCCTTGGAAACTTCTATACAAATGCTAGATCTAACCTACTCAGGAACAAGATTACGAGTTTTCACCAATTACCGGTAGAGTCATTCTTTGAGTCTTGGGAGCGATTCAAAAAGTACATAAGAGACTGCCCACACCACGGCTTTGCACACTCTAACCTGCTCAACACTTTCTACCAAGGCATATACCACCAATACCGACTATCCTTAGAAATGGCTAACAATGGTAACTTCATGACCAAGTCAATTGAAGATGTCTACGCTCTGATAGAGAACCTCGTGGCCAGAAACAACAACCACACTCCAGAGTATGACTGAACCACAAGAGGAACCAACTCTCACACCGAATCCAAGAAGATTCAGGAACTCAACTCCCATATTGATCAACTTCAAAGCCAGCTCTCTAGAGGATCAAAGTTGGTGCAATTTTGTAATGAAGTGGAAGGGATCCCAAGAAGAGACAACTACACAGATGATGCACCGGTAGATGATGAAGAAGAAGAGGTCAACTACATCCAAGGCCAAAACAACTACAATCGATGGTTCAAAAACAACTATAATCGAGGGTTCAAAAACAACTTCAAGGGTAACTTTTAATGCTTTATCCTATAGAAACCCTAACGTTGACAATCCAGGTGATCAAGTCTATCAGCAAGGCCAAGGAAATCAGTTCCAAAGTCCGAACGCTCAAGGATACATGCTAAGAGGGCAGTATCAATACCAGAACAAGCCGACCTTTACTCCGACCAAGCCAAGCTTCCAAGGAAACTCCGGTCAGCAACCTAGCTTCTCTAACCCGGATACCTCAAGACCTTGATGTACCAGCTCCTAGACTCCCAAAAACAACACGCAAAAGGCATGCATGCCAAGATTGATGGAGTCTACACCAACCTGAATGGGAAGTACGAGTCTCTAGCCGCCCATGTGAAGAAAATGGACGTGCAACTAGCTCAGACCGTTGACGCCATAAAGAGACAAGCCGTGACACTTCCCGGAAATTCGAAGAAAACCCCCAAGGGTATTGTGCTATGATCAAAACTACCGCGGGAAGCATCACGGATGACTACGCTCGGGACCTAGAGAAGAACCATGCCGACCACACCACCAAGTATGACGCGATCAATATAAGAGAGAGCCGCCAATATGCTCCACACACGCCATCTTACAAACCGCCAAAGCGGTACCACCCGTACTCAAGCAAACCGGAGAAGCTCATTGGGAAGTATGACCTCTACGAGTTCAACACTAAAATCATGAACATGCCCCAAAGCCTCACCTTTGATTTTGCTTGGGAGAACCGTGACCTCAAAAGGCACTTCGAGATATCTTCAAAAACGATGGAGGAAATTAAAGACATATTCTTAGAGGCGGCCACAACACCACATAAGTGAAGAGTGAAGTTCCCAAGCGAAGCGACCCCGGGAAATTCCTAGTTTCGGTAGATATCAACGACCAAACAATGCACGAAGTTTGTGTGACACTGGTGCATGCATCAATGTGATGTCTAAGGATGCATGCAAGTACCTCGGATTGGAGATGTCCGACCGAGACAACATGAGGATATCAATGGCGGACGCTTCTACCAAGAAGTCATGTGGAATAGCCATATGAGTAACAATCGTGATTTTAGGATGTATTCTCCCTACATACTTCTGCATCCTCGACATCCTGGAGGGACCTCACCACTCAATAATCTTAGGAAGGAACTTCCTACGCTCAGCTGGAGCAGTTATGGACTTTGACACCGAGATGATAGGTTTTTGGCCTATTATCAATCGAATGTAGTATAAAGGGTTTAAAATGTCGAACCAATCTGGGAGGGATTCACGTA
>OVAU01000122.1:0-27081 GCA_900406315.1 Biscutella laevigata subsp. laevigata | reverse complement strand
CCTACTGGTTCTTGGTACTACTATCATGGATATGGTTCTACGTGGTACTTCTGGTAATACTATGAATTACTTATATCACGAAATAGACAGAACCTTAGTAATATTACTGTTAGGGTTCTACTTAGTATACTGGTAAGTATCTAAAAGAACACCCAACCATCCAAAATAAGTATCTAAACCACGTCAGTACCAAAATAACATCCAAAACAGATAAGAAGTTATAATTTAACGCTTCTTTGTCTTTTTGAGAGCTTTTTTTCCTTCTTCTTCTCTACAGTGAACATGCTTCTTCCAAGAGCCTTCGATTTTCGTTAGACCAACACTAAAAATGACCAACACTTATTAGTACCTAACAGAACCATGTGTACCAAAACTATAAGTATGACCAACACTTAATAGTACCTGACAGAACCATGTATCCCAAAATTAACTATGACCAACATTTAGTAGTACTTAATAGAAACTAAGTACACCAACACCTAGTAGTATCATATATGTGAGGTATTTCATATCCGATAAATCCTCAGTCGGTTCTGATATTCGAAGTAGTACGAAAAACAAAAAATAAATCTAAATATTCAATATTTATTATTATTTTAAATATTTGATACATATTTTTAGTTTTAGTTTTTAAGATATTTAATATGTATTTTGGGTATCCGAACGCGTACTAAAAACCAAAAGATTTTATTTGACTCATCCAAAAACCTATTACTCGAATAGATCCAAACAGAACTAGAAATAATACCCGATCCCAATTTAATTACACATATTTCTCACTTAAACACTATAAATATATATTAGTTATTGATTAAGTGATAGAAAAAGCGCTTGTAGCCCAGTGGTTCGAACATTAATATCTTAGTTGAAGGTTCAAGGTTCAACGTGAAGTGGGAACATGTTTTTGTTTTTTTTCCTTTCAAAAGATCCGATTTTATCGGATATCCAGAATCCGACCCGTTAAGTACTGATTGGGTCTGTAAATATCAAATATTTGTAAGGGTTTTTCGTCATTTACTCACTTTTAAACTTAAAAAAAAATCAAAACCAAAAAGGAAAAAGAAGAGATGTATTGGAGCAATTTTACAAAGCTTCCAATGTATTACAGCAATTGTCCCGATCTCCTCCGGTCGGTTATACTCTTCTCGAAGACATTTACCTCGCTCTCGTGCCTCCAATTCGAATTTCGACTTCTCTGGATCTACATTTTCATCGATATCACTCTTCCGCTAAACGAGAAAAGCCCTGAATTTGTTATGATCTGAAATTCTGCTAATGGCTTCGAGCGAGTTTCGTTTCTTCCTGTCCTGTGATATCAATTCGCCCGTCACTTTTCGTATCGAGAAGCTTGATGGAGTCCATCCCGTCAAGCAGACTACTGATTCGGGTACTGAAGTCTTTACCTTCAAAGCTAATTTTCGTTAAAAAGTTTATTGCTTGATCTTTGGAATTTTAATTTGTTTTTGCTGGAAGCCTGGAACTGAGTCATTGTTGTTAAGGAGACCCATTTGTGAAATAGGTTCAATTCTTATTATGTTTTTATAGGAGTTGTTTTCGGCGCGGAGGACAAAACACCAGAGCTTTACATTGAGTGTGAATTGTATATTGATGGAGCTCCTTTTGGCCTTCCCATGAGGACAAGGTTTCTTCTGTTTTTATATTCCTTCTCATAAATTTTGCTTCCCCTTTGTGCTGTGTTTTGATGTTGATGACCTTTGTTGGGAGAGAGTTGCCTGTTTCATATAGTTCTAATCTCAATTCCAGATTGAAAACTACAGGACCACCATATTGTTGGAGTGAACTCATCACACTGCCCACTCACAACTTGCAATCACGGTAAACAAATCGTTGGCCCCTTTGTTTTATGGTACCTTCTTCCTCTCTTCTTTTGCCTTATCCATGAATTTCTGCTCATTTCAGGTATGGGATGTTTCGTGTGGGAAAGCTGAGGGACTGATTGGTGGGGCAACAATCCTTCTCTTTAACAACAAGATGCAAATGAAAGCTGGAAAGCAGAAGCTCAGGCTCTGGCAGGGGAAGGAACGAATGGTTCATTTCCTACCTCTACTCCCGGAAAGGTTTCTAATAAATTTCAATTTCAAAGATATACTTTGAAATATTTTTCTTGATGTAAACGTCATTTCTCATGTTTTTTTGTTTTGAATTTTCCTTGCGCTAGGTTCCACGGCATGAGCGTGGGGAGCTAGAACGTTTGGAGAAGCTCATGAATAAGTATGAGAGGGGGGCAGATCCAAAGCTTATGTTGAAATCCTTTGATACAATCAAGGAACAGGAAAGCTCCAAACTTGGAAGCTCACATCTGTACTTGGTTATTGATTTCTGCAGTTTTGAGCATCGAGTTGTATTTCAGGTATAGTCTTCACTGCAATTGGATCTTTCTGTGACTTATCTATTCAGTTTAAAATGGCTGCCTGTGCCTTGCTATACTGAAACGACCAATGGAGTTCGGGTATCTGCTTTTGATTTCTAGGAGTCTGGAGCCAATTTTTTCATAACTGCCCCAATAGGCTCAACAAATGATTTCGTAACTGTCTGGGATACAGAACTGGGAAGGATTAATCCTTCAGAGCACAAGCAACTAAAGCTGGCAAGGAGCTTGGATCGTGGCATTATCGATAGGGATCTCAAGCCTAGTTATCTTGAGCGGAAGTACGTATGGAATGAAATCTTCTATGTATGGAATTATGAAGTTATTTCTTGATCGTATTGTTATGAACCATAATCTCACGAGTAAATGGCTTCTTCTATTCTGTGTCATTTTTTCTTCTTTTAAAGAGCCATACAAAGAGTTCTGAAATATCCGCCAACAAGAACATTAAGTGGAGATGAAAGACAGCTTCTTTGGAAATTTCGTTTCTTTCTAATGTCTGAAAAGAGAGCTCTAACAAAGTTTCTTCGCTGTGTGGAATGGAGTGATGTTCAGATAAATCATTCATCTTTGCTCATACATCTGTTTTCATGGTTCTTATTTTGTCATGTTGAATGATCTTTCCATGTTGGTAGGAAGCAAAGCAAGCAATTCAACTGATGTACAAATGGGAAATGATAGATGTATGTGATGCTCTGGAACTATTGTCTCCTCTGTTTGAAAGTGAAGAGGTACGACAAGTACTGAATTTACTTTTCTTCTGGTCTTTTAAGCGTCTACTGGATCTCTTGTCTGTCATACTGGTATCTTTTAATGTAGGTTAATTCCTCGCTACACCTACTGTAGGTTCGAGCTTATGCTGTGAGTGTCCTTGGACGAGCTGATGATGAAGAGCTCCAGTGTTACTTGCTTCAACTAGTTCAGGCTCTTCGTTTTGAGCGCTCTGATAGATCTTGCCTTTCTCAATTCCTTGTCCAACGGGGTATGTCTTGCCTCATGATCTAGCCATGAAATCATGTTGAGTGTTTTTTGCACAGCTGGTTTATATATCTGTTCCATGAGTCATACATTGACGGAATACTGTTATATTTTTCTCATTTCTAGCATTGCAGAATATTGAGTTGGCCAGTTTTCTTCGTTGGTATGTCGCTGTGGAAGTTCTGGACCATGTCTATGGCAAGAGATTTTACAGCACACATGACTTCCTCATTGAGAATATCACCAACGTATAGGACCTAATCTTTATTTATTCTCCTTCCTTCCCCCTCTTTTTCCTTTGAACGTGGGATGTGGGTTGTGGTTAGCAGAGCCAGGTAGTTCAGAATTTTGTCTCTTGAAAAGCTAGTGTATGATGCAGCGTAGATAATACACTCCTTGCTTTTAGGGATAGAGGTAGTGGTTGTCCAAGAATGATAAGAAAACCGCAAAAACTACATATACAGGGTTGCTGTAGCTACAGAATATCACCTTTCGTTGTAATTTGTGTCCTTGGGGAAAGGAATTGTGCTACTGTATACATCAAGTGAAATTTGTTTAGTTGCTCTAGAATGATTTTTGCTTATATTTCAGTTGCCGCCTGGTGTTGATGGAGAAGATGCAAATAAATTGTTGCAAAGTTTGATTCGCCAAACAGAATTGACTGCTCAGTTATGTTCCATTACGCGAGAAGTGAGGAATGTACGTGGAAACACCCAAAAAAAAATTGAGAAGCTTAGGCAGCTTTTAAATGGACTCCTTAGTGAACTCACCTACTTTGAAGAGGTACTTTCACTACGTTGTGTTGTTCACTGATTACAAATGCCTTTAAATGTGAAGTTTATCCAAGAAAGTTTGGGACGAAGGTTTTTGGATTGGTTTACTTTCAGCCTATTCGATCTCCGCTTACCCCCAGTGTGCTCATAAAGGGGATTGTGCCAGGAGAATCAACAATCTTTAAAAGTGCTTTGCATCCTCTACGTCTTACTTTCCGAACAAATGACGAAGGAAGTTGCAAAGTTATAATTAAGAAGGGGGATGATCTACGCCAAGACCAACTTGTACGTTTAGGTTTATTTCATCTTATTATCTAGATCTTTTGTTCATGTTGTGATGCTTTCTTAAAATCCTCTCCAGGTTGTTCAAATGGTTTGGCTCATGGATAGACTGCTTAAATTGGAAAATCTTGATCTGTGTCTAACACCTTATAAGGTGTTAGCGACTGGACAAGACGAGGGAATGTTGGAATTCATACCATCCCGTTCTTTGGCTCAGGTATGGTTTCAGCACCTAAATCCATTGCCATGGGGCCGTTGCAACTTTCAACCCTTTAGTTTCTTAAAATTTGGAGACCAATTTGATTTTATATTGAAGAACATTGGTACAGTTATCTTAAGATAATATGCTTTCACATGGTCAGATTCTCTCAGAGCACCGCAGCATAACAAGTTATCTGCAGAAGTTCCATCCGGATGAGCATGCTCCTTTTGGGATAACAGCCACTTGTCTCGAGACATTTATAAAAAGCTGTGCGGGATATTCTGTAATCACATATATACTTGGGATTGGAGACAGGTAGGGGTGTAAACCATTTTACCTGGGAGTTGTGTTGTTGAAAGAGTTTTACCAATTTTCATGCTTTACAATTCATACCTTGGAACGAAACTGTGATTGCCTGTTTTTGATATGTAGACACCTGGACAACCTCCTCCTTACAGATGATGGCCGTCTTTTCCACGTTGATTTTGGTTTTATTCTCGGTAGAGATCCGAAACCATTCCCTCCACCCATGAAACTCTGCAAAGAAATGGTGGAAGCCATGGGCGGAGCAGAAAGGTACCTGGAAATTATAACTCGATGAATCTTTTGCTCGAGAATTGTAGCGTCAGACTTGAAATGTGGACTACTTTTGTATTGTGTTTGCAGCCAGTACTATACAAGGTTCAAATCCTACTGTTGTGAAGCCTACAACATCCTCCGGAAATCAAGCAACCTTATTCTGAATCTATTCCATCTCATGGCTGGTTCTACTATTCCTGACATAGCTTCAGACCCGGAGAAGGGTATTCTCAAAGTAAGTTTCTTTCACTCTTATACTCACTAAACTAACTGAACCCATCACTCTCTTTTATTGGCTATTGCTTCCCCTTATTCCTCTGTCACAGCTCCAAGAAAAGTTCAGGCTTGATATGGACGACGAAGCATGTATCCAGTTCTTTCAAGAGCTGATCAATGAAAGCGTCAGTGCACTTTTCCCACAAATGGTTGAAACCATACACCGATGGGCTCAATACTGGCGTTGAACCACGGCCTATAACATGTAAATGCATTTGCTTTCTCACGTTTTTAACTCGCCCGAAGGTTTGGGTTTACGTCCTTTGGCTTTTTTATAACATCATCCTCTTGGGAACAAGCTATTATCTGTCTGTAAATAATCTCGTTAACCTTGAAACTAAAGAGGATTAGGAACATTCTCTTGTACGCTGCGTTTTATTATCATTCTTTTTCTTTGTCGTTGTGGTCCTTCCATTTAAAGCCAGCTTGTAAATTAATCCTTTATTATTTTATACGCTTGTAAACATCTTCATTTGCGTTGTTGCCATGTTAATTCAGATGGATTATTAATTAATTAATTATTCTTCAAGGGTCGTAGTTTAATAACAATCAGAAATCTGTAAATTCTATTTGAGAAATGCCCCATATTAGAACCTTTTCAAATATTTGTCCTTCACTAATGATGTTTGCTAAATTCTCTAAAAGAAAATACTAAGAAACTGTCGCTAAAAAGCATAAAATACGAAGGTACATATTCTAAATACTCAATTTGTCTAGAGTGGAAATCATCGAGGGGTCCAGATTAGAGCGGTTTTTGAAAAAAATAAAATTTGTCCGGGTTAAATGTTAGACAATTAATAATAAGAGGGATAATAGTGAAATATCAGTATTAGAGAGTAGTTTTAATTTTTTTTTTATTATTAGCACAACGCAAGACGTTGATTACAAATTTCTCTCGGTCTCGCTCGTTTAGATCCCTTCGCATTAACTTCGAGAGGTGCGCTCTGATCTTTTTAGTTTCTCGTGATGTTCATGTAGAATCTGAATTTTTCATTGATCAAATTGATTCGGTGTCGCGGATTTGTTCAGATCTTATTTCCTTAAATTTTGTTTTTCTCAGCTAGCGATCATTTTGTGGTTGAATTCCGTTTTCATTGTTTCCTTATTACAAATTTTCTGGTTTCAAATCCGTGATTTGAAGCTCTTCGTCTAAATTTTTTTATCTTAATATTTGGAATTTGGTTCTTTATCTGAAATTCTACATTTTATCTAGTTTTTCTTAGTTTATCCTTCATTATATCTATTTCGTAGTGTTCAGATTCATTCGTGATATAGGTAAAATTTGCTTGATACCTTTTCTTTTTATTTTCTGGTTTCATTTGCTTCGGAATTGTTTGCTTACTGCTGATTTTCTTAAATGATCTAGTTATGTATTTATTTCTTATGTTTACGTGATTGCATTCTCAGTTTTTTGCTTGCTGATTGTGTGGATCGAATGGAAGGATCTCGAATCATATATTTTTAGATGATTGAGTGCTGTTTGTGTTAGGATGATTGGCTAGCTCTTATTCTGGTTGTCTCTGATCTGTTGATATTTTCTTTAGTCTAATTTTTATGCGAGAGTTATCAATAAAGAATTGAGGAAAGGAGCAAAATCTTGAGCCAAAAATTTTAATGGTGCATCTTTGCATATTTTCAGGATCACGGTCTGAAGGAAAATGGGACTTTCATTTGCAAAGCTTTTCAGCCGGCTTTTTGCCAAGAAGGAAATGCGTATCCTTATGGTTGGTCTTGATGCTGCTGGTAAGACGACCATTTTGTACAAGCTCAAGCTTGGTGAGATTGTCACCACCATCCCCACCATTGGTGAGTCTTCTACTCATATGTATATATATATATATATATATATATATATATGTATATATATATATATAAATATACACACATAAGTTGTAGAACAATCATAGCATTTCATATTTTCTACCCGGTTATCAGGTGTATTGCTTATGGTCGTGGTAGTTTAGACTTTAGATGTTTCCGATGAGCTACTCTTTTTTTTGAATATGGTACTCTCTACGCAATACTTCCTTTTCCTAGTTGGAGACAAGGTTAGTTATAGAGTTTCTAAAATTTTGATATAGCAATTGACATCTAAGCAATTGCCTTCATCAGATATAAAGTTTAACAGACACGGAAAATTCAATTAGCTAGATATAAAATTCAATTAACAGACACGGTTTGGAATACGTTTAGAGAGTGGATACAAACAATATTTTGAAGTGTGATTGGCGTTAAAACAACAAGCTTAGACTGTGAGAGTTGATGAGTAATTTGTTCTTACAGGGTTTAATGTGGAGACGGTTGAATACAAAAACATCAGTTTCACAGTGTGGGATGTTGGGGGTCAAGACAAGGTTTCCAATCATTTGTTACTTTCTATGAATCTCCCTGAGATAGAAAAGAAAAAGAGGAAACTTGTGCTCACTTTGTCTTGTATTTTCTTAACAGATCCGTCCCTTGTGGAGGCACTACTTCCAGAACACTCAAGGTTTGATATTTGTGGTGGATAGCAATGACAGAGATCGAGTTGTTGAAGCAAGAGATGAACTTCACAGGATGTTAAACGAGGTGTAGCTTACTACTCTTCACTTAGCTGCGATTAATCTGGTGGTGCTACACGTTTTGTTAGTAACCGATTAGGAACTGACCTGTGTGTGATCAGTGTGGAACTAACATGAGAATCTAAGATTGACTGACCCTAATAATTCATGTGATTCTGCAGGATGAGCTTCGTGATGCAGTGCTGCTTGTGTTTGCTAACAAACAGGATCTTCCAAACGCAATGAATGCTGCCGAGATAACTGATAAGCTTGGACTCCACTCTCTCCGACAGCGTCACTGGTGAGTGGTGACTATAAAAAGGATCTTTATTACTTATTTATTCTGAACTCTCATAACAGAGAACCAAACACATAACGGTGGTTCTTGAATATTTCAGGTACATCCAGAGCACGTGCGCCACCACTGGTGAGGGACTGTACGAAGGTCTTGACTGGCTCTCCAATAACATTGCTAACAAAGTAAAGCTTTTTTTCCAATGCACACTATTAACGGTTTGAAACTATCGTAGACGTCTTTCTTTTGTGGTCTTTTAATGTTTATTTTTCTTTGATTTTGATGGCAGGCTTGAATTTTATTTGAGACGAAAGTTGCAAGGAGAGAGCATTTATCTTTTGTTCCGTTTTAAAAACAAAACCTTTTCTCTCGTTTTGTTTTACTTTTATGGCTTTTGTTACCAGTAATGGATTTGTTTTGCGGATTGTGATTTTAAAATACTTGTTTTTTTGTGTGTTAACTAATAGATATTATAGACAACTTTGTTGCTGACAAGAAAAAAAAACAGACAACTTGGTTGTCAAAACTGTGTTCAAACTCAAAATAAAGATATTAGTTAAGAAATGGTTTTGTTGGCGAGTAATTAATCGAAAAGACGTATAGAAAGAGATTAAAGATTGGGAGAACCAACGAGACACTAGTCAAACTATCTTGAATCTTTATAGCATAACTAATTAGGTACATGTATTATAGGCAAGTTAGTGGTCTGATTCTTAAAGAATAGCACGGAAAGGGTTAGTATTGGTTTAAGAGCGTGTGGGAGAAGCTTGGAACAGACTAAAAACCAACACCTAATCTGTTATATACCTAAGGTTGAAGATAAAATTGACCTTTTTCTCTCCCAGAGAAAACTCTAGCCGCCTCTAGCTTCATCTCCTGGTCTCTCGCCGGTAGGCGGCCGCCATCTCCTCTAGCGGTGTCGTCGGTCCCGTCTCGCGTAGTTTCTCTTTTCTCTTCCTTGTACAGCGGTTCTCTCCCAACAAAGGAGGTGATGAGGTGCCGAGATCTCCTTCTTTCCCTCGTGCGGCGTCCTCCTCCGACCATGGCCGTCCCGTTCTGGCAAGGTAGCTCCTCCGCTTCGCGCCTCCTTTGGTGAGGTGTGTCGGTAGTGTCTCTGGCCTTTGTCGTTCTAGGTGTTGGCGGAGCGCTTGCGATTGTGTCGTTGGTCTTCTCCTCCTCTTTAGCCTCTCTCTCGTGGTCTGGTTCCTTTGCTAGTGTGTCCCCCTTGCCAGAGGCTCTTTTGCTCTAGTCGGTCCTTGCTTTTGTAGTATTGTTCGGGGTTTGGTTTGGTGGGAGGCTCTGTAGTTGCGATATGGCTAGGAGGTGCCGGTGTCGATCGTTTTCGAGCTCTGGACCTCTCTTGTCTGGTTGTGATTAGGCGGAGTCTTATGTGGTGGTAGCTAGGGCGTGAGGGAGTCATCTCTTCTCGGGTTATCAACCATCGGAGTTCCCGGGTTGTTTTGGTTCTGAAGCTGGTTGATCTAGAGTGTCTTCTTTTACAGTTCTGTTTGAGTCTTATCTTTGAACCTTATTTCCAATTTCCGGTTTTACAAAATCAAAATCAATCGGTTTTTGCATGAAAGTTTTGGTGCGGTGCTCTCATGGTCAGTATACATTTTTTTTTTTGGACTGAAAGAGTTGAGTTTGCCCTACCATAGTTTCTTTGTTTCATTTTCAAGTTCTCTTCTCTTATTTGTGGCTCTGTTTGGTTTTGTTGTAACTGAGGTTTCTTTGGTTTTATTAGCTTTAGTTCCCCTGGTGTTTTGGTCTCTCTTGCTTTCTTGGGTTTCCTTTTGTGTTTCATCAGTTTCCTATATGTAGGCTTCAGTTTCCTTAGTTTAGGCTTAAATTTCCTATTTGTAGGCGTAGTTTCTGGTGTCTTGTTTGGACAGCCAGCTTTGTTTGTATTATGCTTTGTTTGTTCCTCTTGACCAATGTTTTTTAATCAAATGGAAAAAAAAATCTGTTATATACCTTTTTCAAGCCTTCTGATATGAGAAGCTTGACTCTAAAAGGAAGGTCACGCTTTTGGTCTTTCTAGCACATCAACCAATTCCCGAGCTTTGATACCAAAAGATACTCGATCCAAGTCTTTCATATTTTCCGTAGCCCACAATAAGCTTTTAGTTTTAACCTGCAACAAGGAAGACATCCCAACCATCGTACATCTACTATGATAGAGGGTCTCTTCCACGCCATTTCTTACCACCCAAGCAAGACCACCCTTCTAATTATTTTTCGACCAAGAGAAGCCAATATTATATTTTAGCCAAGGCGCTCTCGGTGGTCTCCATCTTCTTGTTATAGAATATGTATATAAGGAAATTTGTGTAAATACTTAATCGATGTACTCCTATAAATGTCCTTGTATTCTTTCAATCATTAATCAATTCAATATCTTTAACCTACATGGTATCAGAGCATATGCTCATTTCTTTTTGAGCAGCCACCATCCATCTCTTTTCCTCTTCTTCTTCGTTCCTTAACTCTTCCTTCTCATCTCCTTTCTTCTCCTCTTTCATGGCAACATCACCTGCAACACATAGTGAGACTATCAATGTCTCAGCCTCTCAAACACTTTTCAACGTCAATATGGTGAATGTTACCAAACTCAACACAGCAAATTTCATCATGTGGTCTCGTCAAATACACGCCTTGCTCGATGGTTATGACTTAGCTGTCTACTTAGACGAAACAATACGTCCCCCTGCTTCCTGATGGTGTTACTTCACCAAATCCAAAGTTTACAATTTGGAAAAGGCAAGACCGTCTCATATACTCGGCTCTACTCGGTGCAATTTCCCCTGCACTACAACCGTTGCTCTCCACTGCTGTGACCTCAGCACAAATCTGTACTACGCACACCGACGCGTACGCGAAACCAAGTGGTGCACACTTCAAGCAGTTGAAGCATCAACTGAAAACCTGGAAAAAGGAGAACAAGTCTATTAACGATTACTTTCAAGGACTCATGACAAGATTTGATCAGATCGCTCTTCTAGGTAAACCGCTTGATCATGAAGATCAAATTGAGTACATCCTCGAAGGTCTCCCAGAAGATTACAAATCTGTTACGGACCAGATTGAGAGCCGTGATGTCTCTCCCACACTGACTGAAGTTTTTGAGCTTCTTCTCAATCACGAGGTGAAACTTCAGACGCTTTTCTCTGCATAAGTACCTTTACCCACTGTGAATGCTGCTGTCACCTACAATGGCAATACACAAAAGCACAATGGTCGTTATCAACCTCGGAATGGTAACAGCAACAACAATTTTTCCCGCTCCAACAACATAATCCTGTGTACTCTAGCCAGCAACAATACTCTCAGTCTCGTCAAGATCAACGTCTTCATGGCTATCAGGGCCGCTGTCAGCTATGTGGGACTAATGGTCATAGTGCACAGCGGTGTCACCAATTGCAAGCAGCATGCAACACTTACACTCTGGTTCCATGGCAGCCTCGTGCGCACATAGCTACTGCTCCTATGCTCTCTTCCAACAACAATTGGATTCTTGATACATGAGCAATGCACCACCTGACGATAAACTTGCACAATTTGTCTCTGCACCAACCATATACTGGTGGTCAGGAAGTCACTATCGCTAATGGATCGGGTCTTGGGATCTTGCATTCTAGTTCCGCATTACTTCCCACTCCTACTCTTTATATTACCATTCGTGATGTTTTATATGTTCCCAACCTGCATCGAAATTTATTATCATTCTACCGTTTATGCAATAATAATCGCGTATCGATTGAGTTCTTTCCTACCTCATTTCAGGTGAAGGATCTCAACACGGGGGCACAATTACTCCAAGGCAGCACAAGAGATGAGATGTACGAATGGCCACGAGAAACACCACATATCACCACCTACATTGCATCCTCAACCCAAAAACAAGCATGTCCTGTTGGCACTCTTGCTTAGGACATCCCTCTTCTTCTATCCTTAAAACTGTTATTTCTCGATTTCCTTTACCTATTTTAGATTCAATGCAAACAGATTATTCTTGTTCAGAATGTTTTCTAAACAAGTCACTTAAACTACCTTTTCATTCAAACATCATTATATCAACCCATCCATTGTATTATGTTTATAGTGATGTGTGGACATCCCCAATTACTTCTTCCCACTCAACTCATTATCCAATCAGGCCCAACTTCACCAAATCATCCATCTATTTCTCCGCTTGTACCATCACACGTTCCTCCCTTATATGTATCCTCTGCTCTCAACCCTCCACCACTTCCTCCTCCACAACCTTCGGTGAACTACCACAAAATGACCACCCGAGCCAAGAATCACATCTCCTGTCCCAAAACTAAATTCTCCTTACACATCACTACCACACCCATCATCCCAACCACGGTCAATCAAGCAATGCGAGATCCCGCCTGGCGCAAAGCTTTGTCTGATGAATTGAACGTTGTTACAAGGAATCAAACTTACAATTTGGTCCCTCGTGAGCCACATCAAAATGTAATTGATAATAAATGGATCTATACACTTAAGTACTAACCCAATGGTGTTCTTGATAGGTACAAGGCACGGCTTGTCGCTCGCGACTTCAATTATTAGTATGGACTTGATTATGCAGAGACCTTTTAGCCCTGTGATCAAGTCTACAACCATTCGGGTTGTGCTCGAGCATGCTGTTCGGTCGAGATGGTGCATTCGTCGATTGGACGTTAATAATGCCTTCTTGCAGGGGACATTAGCAGAGGAGGTCTATGTGTCGCAACCACCCATATTTAAGGATTGTGATCGACCTAATCATGTTTGTCGACTTAAAAAGGCCATTTACGGGCTCAAGCAGACACCTAGGGCGTGGTATGAAGAACTTAAGCGTGCGTTACTTCAAATGGGATTTCAAAATTCTATTCCGGATACATCTTTTTCGTTTACTTTCAGGGTGGTGATCAGGTCTATGTTCTGGTTTATGTCGACGACATACTTATTACTGGCAGTTCATCCACACTCGTGGATCATTTCATCTCCACCTTAGCTCTTAGTTTTTTCCATCAAAGACCTTGGTGAGCTTTCTTATTTTCTTGGCGTCGAAGCAACCTGATCATCTCGCGGACTGCACCTGATGCAGCGCAAATATATTGCAGACCTCTTGAAGTCCACGCATATGCTGACAGCCAAGCCAGTCTCTACTCCCATGGCTTCCCAACCACGCTTGACATTGCACATGAGTACTGATGTGAATCTTATCAGCTCAGAACCTGAGCAAGTGGAGGACGAGTCTAAGACAGTAGGAAGGATCACGAGATCAAGAGCCAAAGAACTAGCAAAGGAGGCGCACGCACTCATCATTCTAGGCGAGCTTGATCCAAAGGATATTAAATACTACACTTTCTACATCTCTACGCTCGAGACTGAATACCCACGTATTGATCACTTAGAAGTTAAGTAGTGACTTATGTACTCTTTCCCTGGTAGAGCTGGAGATTTCAGATGGTAGGAGGTTCTCCAACAGGGTTTTAACGAGGCAATGTCACTACTACATCGAGCTGCTAAGTGTGAAGGATGGAGAATAAGTGATAACCACTTTGGTTATCACGGGATTGACGCCAATTTGGGCCAACACTTTGCTGTCTTTCTTGTTTCTTTTTTAAGTCCTCAGACTATTTATTCAGGGCCTAATTGTTTTGGCCTTTTTGTTCATTTAAGTCCATCTGTTTAGGGCTTAATTTTGATGAATGAGAAATCATCCAAGTTTATGTGAAAATTGAAACCCTTGTTTCCCCTAAGAGCAGTCGATACTCTCTTGTCTTGGTTCAGCAATCAAATTTGTTTCTCTTTCAATCCTGGAGATTACAAGAGCAACTACCCTTCCACCTGTTTCAGAATCCATCTGTTGATCATTAGCTCTCCATCATCACGTCATCTCTACCAGCCAACGTTCATCATTTCTTTTCCATTATTAATTCATCAATTTCAGTCCATCTTTGCTTCAGAGTCATCCTAGGAACGCATGAGGTACTCCTCTGTCTACTCCTACAAAGTATCGACGGGTTGTTGGAAGCCTCCAATATTTATCTTTGACTCGACCTGACATTGCGTTCGCGGTGAACAAATTGTCACAATTTATGCATCAGCCTACGGAAGACCACTGGCAAGCTGTCAAATGTGTTATTTTGTATCTCGCGGGTACTCAGACTCATGGTATTTTCATCCGTGTTGATTCACCATTGTTTCTTCATGGGTTTTCGGACGCCGACTGGGCAGGTGATGTTGATGATTATGTCTCCACAAGTGCGTTCATCCTTTACCTTGGTGGAACTCCTATTTCATGGTCTGCTAAGAAGCAGAAGGAGGTTGCACGCTCATCAACCGAAGCGGAGTATCACCCTGTTGCCAACACTGCTTTCGAGCTTCGTTGGATGTGTTCGCTACTTACTGAGCTTGGTATCTCTCTTCCAAGTCCCCGGTTATTTACTGTGACAATGTTGGTGCAACATACTTATGTGCGAACCCGGTTTTCAATTCGTGAATGAAGCATGTTGCCTTGGATTATAATTTTATTCGCTCCCATGTTCAATTTAGACATCTACGGGTCTCTCATGTTTCTACAAAGGACCAGCTTGCTGATGCGTTAACCAAACCTCTGTCTCGGGCTCGCTTTCATGAACTCTGCTCCAAGATTGGAGTGATTGAACTCCCTCCATCTTGAGAGGGCATGTAGAATATGTATATAAGGAAACTTGTGTAAATACCTAATCGATGTACTCATATAAATATCCTTGTATTCTTTCAATCATTAATCAATTCAATATCATTAACTTACACTTGTAGCATTGCCTTTTAGATGATTCAAACGCGCAACATCTTCTCCATCCGCTGATTGGGCTAAGAACCACAAATCTGCTTCCTCTTTTATTTTGATCATCATCTCCATACTCGAGAAAACCTTACCCTCAAACAGTTGCCCATGGCGATTTTTCCAAAGGTACCAAAGCGCCCAAGGTATTTTATTTCATGTTTCCTGGGGCTAGTTCTTATTCTCCATAAACTCAAACACATAGTTAAAATTTTGAAACTCCGATCGTTGGTGCCAACTATTTATGGGGAGCGGAGTTCCAATTATTGCCCAAACCTGCCGAGAAAGAGAACAAACAAATAGTAAGTGGTTAATAGACTCAGACATCTCCCCACACATCAAGCAAGTGGAATCATACTTCATTCCCCTAGATTTGATTCGCTCAAACACCGGGATTGCTCCACTTAGAACTTTCCAAATAAAATTTTGGATTTTAGGTGGCACCTTCACGGCTCATACCTTCCTTTTTAGTTCATTAGAGCTTGGTTGGGCATCCATATCCCGTAACAACTCTCCGTTTTTTGAATTGTTGGCAACCCAGTTACCGGACTACACTGTATCTTCCCCGAAATGAATATGCTGTCATATCCAAAAGTCATCAATGTCAACAATTGGGTTGATGGTCTTATCAATTTGATATCTCTTTGGTTGAACATTGACAGCAAAACATTCTCCTTCCAATTCCCCGAAACCATCTGCCACTGCCATTGTTAAATCAATGTAATATCTACGCATCTCATGTCTTCTCCAAACTCCATCAAAAACCCAATTCTCCTCCCAAACTCTAGTCGATAAGTCATAGCCAATCTGTTTGATCATACCTTTGCACAACAACTATCTTCCAAAATGATGCTTCTCCAAGCATAAGAAGGCCTTCTTCCCACTTTCGCCCCGATAAAGGTCCCATCTCCTGAAGTATGGGTCTTTTAACAATCTAGCCATTAGACTGTTTGGGTAGTGCAAAATATGCCAACCTTGCTTGATTAGGAGAGCCTGATTAAAGCATTGAATGTTTTTGAACCCTAACCCCCCTTTGTCCTTTGGAATACATAGTTTCTTCCAACTCCACCAAGGAATCTTCTTTCTTCCTTCCTGAGCATTCCATCAAAAAATTTCCATGGCACTAGTGAGGTTTTTACAAGTCATCTTTGGCAGACGAAAACATGACATTACATACACCGACATCGATAGGGCCACAACTTTAAGCAACGTTTCTTACCCTTAGAGATAGAGATCGGGCAAACCATCTAGACAACCTGGAGTTTAAATTATTTGATATAAAAGACAATAAACGAGAATTCGGTCCACTAAAACACTATGGGGGGCCAAGGTATGTGCCCGCTCCCCCTTCACTGTGAATCCCGAGAAGATGTTGAATATGTGGTCGAATAGTCCTCAGGACATTGGAACTAAACGTGATGGATGATTTGTCTAGGTTAATCACTTGTCATGTCGCATTACCATACTCAGTCAAAACCCTTTGCAAATTTAAGCACTGCTCCAACGTCGCTTTACACATAAACAAACTGTCGTCCGCGAAAAGTAAATGGTTGAAAACAATACCATTCCGTGCAAAGCTAATTCTCGAGATCGTCTTCCTTCATTCAGCCTTGGCAAGATGATGCGATAAACCCTCTGTACACAACACAAAGAGGAATGGAGATAACAAATGTCCTTGTCTCAATCCCTCTGAGGCTTCACCAAACCATGCGGTTTATCATCAAAACAGTATATGGAACTAAGGAAACGCACTGCACCACCCAAGCAATCCATCTCTCATGAAAGCCTACTACACAAAGCAATTCTTCTAAATATGCCCAATCAACCGCATCATATGCTTTCGACATATCAGATTTGACGGCCAAAAACTCTTTCAAGATCTTCGGATCCGTACGCAATGCATGTATTAGATCGTGAGCTATTAGGATATTGTCTGATATTAACCTTTGTTCCAAAAATGTCGAATGGTACGGGGAAACTATGGATGCAAAGATAGGTTACACTCTCTTAACCAACACCTTTGATATGATCTTGTAGAGGACCGGGCACAAACTTATAGGTCTAAGATCCTTCCTCCTTTTTGGTGCACTGACCTTCGGTGACAGACAAATTTACGTGAAATTCCACTCGAGTTGAATAACCTCGGTCTCGAAAAAACAGTCTACTTTCCGAAACAGCTGATCTTTCACTAACTCCCAATGATGTTGAAAAAAAATACCCCTTCATCTCATCGACCCCTGTACACTTGATGGTTTGATGAGATTATAAATAGTTTTTTTTCATTTGAAATTATATTACAAAAAAGAGAGTTAAACTTACAAACACAAGACTTATAATTATTTAAGATAGTAAGATCGGTAACATAATTCTGTTAAAAAATACAAAATGTATTGTAAATAGAAGTTTATATAAGGAAAACAACGACCCAAAATGAAGTAGTTCGAATAAAGAAATACAAATTATAAGCAACACCTAACTTCAACGCCATTGTAGAGGCAAGAAGTTGGAACTAGAGGTTGGAAGGAGAAGGCACACATTGTCGATTATTGGAAGGACCCAAGAACGACCAAGACTTATTCTATTGGTTTTATTTGACATTAAGGAACGAGAGCGCAATGAGCAGCAAAATCGAAACAATCATAACTTAGAAACTTGGTTAACAAACATATTAGAACTCGATTTTTCTTAGCACACCCTCAAACTTCATAAACCACAACAACTATCTCACTTTGGATAAGGTAAAAACACAATTCTGCTAAGAAAAACAAAGAAGAGCCAATCACAACAATTAGATCTAATCAAGCTCAAGCACTTGCAAAACAAACTAAAAACTCAAGACATAGGTAAAATAAGCATAGTAGAAAAATTTCAGCGTATAACAACGAAAACATAATTCATAAATCGAGGTTGTTTGTAGCAAAAAAAGTTATGAAATAGTCACGGGATATTTTGTGGTTAATTCAGTATTACCACAAAATTACGTTTGTGGCTAAATAAAAATAGTTGTGTGGCTAAATAAAAATAGCTAGCAACAAACTGTTTTCGTGGCTCAACCTAAATAACAAATTTATCATGAAAAATGCACAAAATTTTCATAAATGCAACGAACTGTTTTCGTAGCTAAACCCTAAACTCTAAACTCTAACCCTTAACTTTAAACTCAAAACTTTAAAACTCTAAACACTAAACTCAAAATCTTTAAATCACTAACACTTTAAAACTCTAAAACTATAAAACTATAACTCATAACTCCAAACTCTAAACTCAAAACGAGGCGAGTCTCAGCTTCTTCACACGAGGCGAGTCTCGACTTCTTCACACGAGGTGAGTCTTCCCATCCGTCAGGTTAGAGGTTCAAGCTCACCGTTCGTCGGGTCAGAGGTTCAAGCTCACGTTCGCATTGTCTGATATTCAAGCTCACCGTCAGTCAGAGATTCTTGCTCGACTTCTTCACACGAGGTGAGGCAAGACTCCGACAAGGCTCCAATGATTCTGTTAATGAGCTTCAGCGAGAATTCGCTTTTAAAATTTGTTTTGTATTTTTTATTTAAAATTTGTATTATTATTTAACTTTATAAACTAATAATAGAAATTCTTTTAATTGTTTTAATTTATAAATCTAATAACTAATATAAAAAGTTAAATCTACAATTTACATTATTTATTTAACTTCACACAAAAACGATTCTTGGCAATAATACCAACAAATAGAATCGTGCTTTTTCTTGGCAGACTTGCCAAAAAAAGCCATAAATTGGGCTAGGGACGACATTTTTCCTGTTTTCGCGAAAAACACGAAAAATTAACCTTTTCCTGGGAAAACACAGGAAATCAAAATTTTTTCCTAAAAAACACCGAAAATCATGTATTCTAGAAAACACGGATTCACGTTTTCCCTAAAAACACGTAAATCATGTCTTTTCCAAGAAAATAAAAAAATCATTTTTCCCCGTAAAAACATGATTTCTGGTATTTTTTGGGGAAAACGTGATTTGCTGGGAAAATATGTGATTTTCTGGGAAAAGAAGTGATTTCCGGGAAAGACGTAATTTCCAGAAAGACGTGATTTTCGGGAAAGACTTGATTTCCGGGAAAATAAGTGATTTCCGGGAAAATACGTGATTTTCTGAGAATATATGTGTTTTCCATTTTTTCTGGAAAAATGTGGTTGACTTTCCGTTTTCGGAAAACATGTTTTTCTTGTTTTTTTGGAAAAATGTGATTTTCTGTGATTTTCCGGGAAAAAAATGATTTACCGTGTTTTTTTCCTGAAAAGCGTGATTTTCCATGTTTTTCTGGGAAAACATGATTTTCTGTGTTTTCCTTGGAAAATCGTGAATTTCATTTTTTGGGGAAAATGTGATTTTTCGGGGGAAAACGTGATTTTTTGGGTAAAATCCGATATTCCATGGAAAAACACGAAGTCTTTGGAAAAAATGTTATTTCTGTTTTTTCGAGGAAAAAAAATCTGAATTTTCGTGTTTTTCTAGGAAAAAGTGATTTTCTAGAAAAACATGAATTTTTTTCTAAAAACAACGTGATTTTCCATTTTTCTGACAAAAACATAATTCTCCGTGTTTTTTAAGAGAAAGAGAAAACCCCAAAAATTAATTTTCTGGAAAAAAAATTGACATCAAGTTCTCGAAAATAACAAGCACATAAGTGCATATAGACAGTGCACAAACAAACATGCATCCAAATGTATTATCCAGATGCATTTCTAAAAAACGAATATTTATTCAACTGCATCATTCAAATGCGTCATTTAGATAGATCATCCAACTGACTATATCTCTCAAGTGCACAAACAAACAGGTCTTTCTGATTTATATGCTCAAGTGTGTAATGTGTTAATATAAGCTAAATTAGCTAATGGAAAATCTGTATTACACACTTTGTATACGGAAACAATATACTCTATTTTTACCTTTCTATTTGTCGAGTATTCCTTAGCATAGTTATAAAGCTGGAATTTAATTTCCGTAGCATCATATTCATGTATTGGAATGCCCTTTATCCAAACATGACAGAAAACAAACAGAGATTTAATCGATGCAAATATGTTAATGGCTTTGTGTAAACTCCTACGACCTCTAGAACATAACCAACTGAAATTTCTTTAAACATTAATATGTAAGGTTTCCGTACATAGTTCTGTTCTAAACCATGATGCATTCCCAGCCCATGGTGGAAAATTAGATGTGTAAATCCAAAATATATAGTTTTCACATGTATCCTGAGTATTATATCTGTTGTCAGAAACAAGATATATCATTCTAGGAAGGTCGAGTAATACTCACCTTCTGTTTCCTCATCTTCAAAGTAAGATGATGTCTCAGACTCGCCTTCATAAAACAGAAAAGGAGCAGCTTCTTGGTCTTTCTGGGGTTTCCTCTCATTCATTCCTATAACTGTAACGATCTTTCTCTGGATATAGTCTTCAACAGCTTCACGTTCAACTTCTTGAGGCTGAAAGCCAAGAACAGATAAGCAATCTCCTTGGAAGTCCAAGTCAGTAGACGAGAATATTAGGCCTGCTATTGATCTTGCAAGGTCAGGGACATAACTGCAAATCTAAGAACGATAAACAAGAGCAATAACAAAAATTATTGGTCAAATCTGTCAATATTTAAGAGATTGACACTAACATTTAAAAGGAGGTTGACCGAGAGAGCACCTTAAGAGCATGTGAGCTTAGAAGAAAACCTTCATGTTTAGCTTTCAAATCATCCAACGCATTTTTAATTCCCTTCTTTACAAGATTTATACCAGGCTCAGTCTTCTGTCTTGTTGGATATTGATTGTGATACCAATGGAGGGCGATTTGTATTTGAACATATGAAGGGAAATTTTCCCATTCGAGAAACACATGTCCATCTTGATCATTCACATTCGCCAGGATCAAACCGTAACTTTTCCAGTCAATCTTTTTCAATGCGCTCAAGGCTAAATGTGGAATAGGGGAAGGTGAGAAATTGTCGAAGTATAGAACCTGGGAAACCCATCAATTTAAGAACACCCATTTATACATAAGATGTTAATATGGGATAATGTATTCATACTGAACAGACCTCTGTTTTGCCATCACATGATTTGCTGCATTGGAGAGTTGTCTCTAATAAGTCACTTATGACCATCACTACTTCCATTGTCCCTCCAGTTCTCTTACGATTTTCTTCAGGGCATGCTGTTCCACTTCCAACTTTTAGATGCTCTCTGAAAGTGTATAAATTATAACTAGAATTCTCAGACTTAACGTAGAATGTCTGGAGGTACTTTTCTCCAGCGATAGAAGCAGGAGTGACTTAAGTCGTTACCTATCTGAGAAGCAATGGCCACACATCATATCCAAACAGTTCCCATGCTTTAGAACGTAGTCCTCAAGACCAGACTTCAACCTTTCAAGATTGGAGGCAGTGAAGCTAGGAGTATTGTCAGCGTTCACTACAAAGAGGTATTGAGTTTGAGTACCAGGAGAATCCACATGGTTAACCACCAGATCCATTGTAACATTCTGGAGAGGTAAAAAAGAACCAGCCATGATTTGCGAGTTCTGTTACTAAATCATCTTGTGTATAACCTGGTAAATAAATTTCTAGAGAAAGTTGTCAAATCACCAAAGGGAGAAACTTGAACTTACAGGTATCTGCAGAACAAGCATCTGCAAGATAAAAGGGTAAGAAAAGTCATTACATGAGGGACCTATATCTTGATTAAACTGACAATACTTAGGTGATAGCGCCAGGAAAATGATAAGTTCAATAAAAAATATGAGACATGAACCATATTGAAAAGGTGGAAAGACTCGAGAGTAATTTAATCACCAAGTAAACCTCGGTCAATCATGAGACAGAGTCGTTGCTTAAAAGTTAAAATAATTATAGTGAGTAACTTTTTGGCAGTCTTTGAGTTAGAAACATCTTACTGAGTTTTCATCCCAACCTGACCAACTACTATTGTAATTCAGAACCGTTCTGTGGTCACATTATCACATATTCTGTACACTATCTATCAACAAACATTCTCAAAGTCGGTTGAAAATATGTAGTAAATCCAGAAACAAGGATGCGGAAGAGAAGAGAAGAGTAAGACCTTTTGAAAGAACTCAATTATCGACCCCATGTGAGCATCCGTACTTCCAACAACACTCAGAGATACTTCTGTCCCACTGAAAATATAAAAAAACGAATACAATCAACTCATGGTACTCAGATAGGCTTAAAAATCAGTAAAAAGATATAGATAGAGGAATTTGCACACCTAAACTTTGCACCATTCTTACTCTGAGAAGGTTGTCTTTTCAGTCTTTTGTTTGATATATTCTCATCAAGATGTATATGAAAATAGTATAACTCATCCTCAGTAAAGCCTGCAATTCCGTCGCAATGGAAGAGATTAAGAGAAGAACGAGAACAAGTTCCATAATGTTCCTTTAGATGACTCGAGATTTTACTGTTACTAAGAGAACTTAATCTAGTTTTTAGAGAAAAAACAAACAAACAATCACACCGAAACTAAAAAAAAAAGAAGCAAGGTATGTCTCTCCATTGAGCTTACAGGCAACAAATCCAGAAGAAATTAAAGCATTTTGAACCACGATTGAGCTTTTTGGTTATGAAAAAGAATCACTCAAGAGGATCAAAACTTACAAGTAGTCTTGACGGAGAGTAGGCCATCTGCATCAGATTATCAACAGTCAAGTCTTGCTTTAACGTAGAAAAGGGAAGTGTCATACTAAACTTTGACATTTTTAACATTCAATAATCGAACATCCAAGATGCTACTAATGTATTACTGACCCCAAATCTTCGCTCCGTTGAATTCCTTAGGGCACTTCAGATCTTGAAACTCCTCAATATTGCATCCGATGCCCGTGTCCGAAACTGTAGGCAGCGTAAAACAGATAGAAATAGCCAAAAAAACGGGACCAATTTAGCGATGATAGATTCAAGTACGGATTGACAAAAAAAAAATGATTCAAATAACGTCGAGAGCGACGCAGAATCGAAAAGAAACTACGGTAAAAAAGAGAGAGAAGGTACTTGAAATACGCGTAATCGGAGGATCATTGTCTGGAGATTGATGAAGAATAACTGATAATCTACAGATATCTTCTGCTATCCGGCATCTTTGCAAAGCAGACGAGAACAACTGTACAAATCGAATCCGGAACGGAAAATTTCAGGGAGTGTTTATGTAATAACGACCGATTATAACAGATTTGCAGAAAGTGGTTAAAACGATAGAGGAATTACTTGTAGAAGAAGCTTCAGAACCGGAGCTGTAGTCGCCATCTCAGGTACTTCTGTTCTCGAAAATGTCCCGCGTCTCTCCAAAATTTGAAAATCAACTATTCCCTGATTCCCTACTTACTCCCTGACTGTAAGTCAAATAAAAAATAGATAAAAGATAAAATAAAATGTTTTAAATAAAATGCATTTTTAGGTTTTCATATAATAAAATGGTTTTTTTTTTTTTTACACTATGTGGGCCACAGACGGGGATTCACTCCCTAAATAAACCGCGCGCAGGCGGCAAGGGTCGAACACATGACCCGGTGCCAACCACAACACCAGCTTTACCGCTGGACTATGAGTAGTCTTGCTATAATAAAATGGTTTAAATTATAATAAACTAAATTTTGGCTATTTTTAGATAAATAATTTTTTAACACTATTTTAGGCATATTTTTAAAGCACAGACTCTAAATCCACAAATAAATATTCAAATAAAAAATATAGGCAATTTTGCTATAAATTGATTGGTTGTAGTTGACAAACAAAGTTGATTGGTTTTTTTAATATATGAAAATTGAACCAAAACTATTTCATTGTTACCAACTCAAACCAAATTAATTGAAATTTATTAAATTATCCAATATATATAGATTGATCCAATTAAAATGAATCTATATATTTAAAAACAATCTACACTTAAAAAAATGAATATATAAAAGATTTGAAGCTTGTTCTTGCAGAAGCTTATTCCAAACCATCTTTGGATTATGTCTCTATTGGGGCCATTAAGTCGTCTTTGAACCATGCTTATAGATTAGAAGATGACTTTTGGAGATCTAAAAGCAGAATTCAGTGGCTTCAGTCTGGAGATAAGAATACCCACTTTTTTCATCAAAAAACCAAACAACGAAGGCATTTCAATAGGATTGCATCGATCGCTGATACTCAGGGAAATGAATGGTTTGGTGATAACAATGTCAGTAGAGTTATTCTGCAATATTTCCAATCCCTGTTTGATTATAATGCTTCTCCAAGTTTGATGTCCAGTTTGCAGGATTTGCCTTCAAGAGTATCCCCAGAGATGAATGCTCAGTTAGTTAGACCTGTTACTGAGCAAGAGATAGTTGTTGCCCTGAGACTAATCAATGTAGATAAGGCACCAGGCCCTGATGGCTTCAATGCCGGGTCTTTTAAGCAGCACTGGGAAGTTCTCCATGACGGTGTTGTTAATTTTGTGTTTAATTTCTTCAACAATGGCACTTTGGACCCAGAGATTAATCACACATACATATGTCTAGTTCCAAAGATTGATTCTCCTGAGCAGGTTAAGGACTTCAGACCAATTAGCTTATGCAATGTCGCATATAAGATTATTTCAAAGATTCTGGCAGATCGTCTTAAGCCTTGGTTGAATTTGGTGGTGTCAGAGAATCAGTCGGCTTTTATTGAAGGCAGATGTATCACGAACAACATTCTTGTGGCTCATGAACTTCCTCATTCCTTAAGTTCTAAGAAGTTGTTTGTTCAACATATGGCGGTTAAATTGGATATTGCAAAAGCTTTTGATAAGCTGGAATGGAGGTTCATTGAAGGTATTTTAAGGCGACTTGGCTTTGCAGATACTTGGTGTACTTTGATTATGATGTGCATTAAATCTGTATCTTATTCAGTCCTTATCAATGGAGTTCCTTCAAGGAGAATTTATCCTACTCGTGGTATTCGGCAAGGAGACCCCATTTCGCCTTATATCTACCTCTTATGCACCGAGGGTCTCACTGCTCTTTTGAATAAGGTTATCCAGGCTGGTCGTCTGCATCCTTTTGCGGCTAGTAGAAGTGGCCCGAGAATCTCTCATTTACTATTTGTTGATGATTCACTTATGTTTTGTAGAGCAAACATTCAAGAAGTTAATAAACTGTTGGAAGTGTTTAAGACTTATGGAGATATGTCTGGGCAGTATGTTAACTTCAGCAAGTCTTCCATTTGCTTTTCAAAGGGATCCTCTAAGTCTTCTAGATAGCTTATCTCCCAAATATCAGGTATCTCAAAAACTTCGGGTTTTGGAAAATATTTGGGATTGCCTGAGGTGGTAGGAAGGAGTAAGCTAAGTACTTTTGCATTTGTCAAAGACAGGGTCATTAGGAAACTTGAAACATGGTATTCACGTTTGCTCTCTCCAGCTGGGAAAGAAGTTCTTATTAAGGCAGTAGTGACTTCTCTCCCTACTTATTGCATGACTTGCTTTCTCTTGCCCAAAACTACCATTCGCCATATCACTTCTGCTATCCGAAAATTCTGGTGGTCGACATATGGGAATAAATTCAGAATACCATGGGTAGCTTGGTCTAAAATTACTGATCCTAAAGCTGTTGGTGGTCTAGGATTCAAAGACTTGAGGGATTTTAATATAGCTTTGTTAGCTAAACAGAGTTGGCGACTGCTTTCAGACTCTAACTCTCTATTTGCCAGAGTCTTTAAAGCAAAATATTTCAGTAAATCAAGTCTCTTTGAAACAAAGAAAGGAAGCGCTTCAAGTTATGCTTGGAAAGGCTTATTTGAAGCCAATAAGTTGAACTTTAAAGGAGTTAAGTGGGTGGTTGGGAATGGAAAGACCATTCGTGTTTGGAAGGATAATTGGTTGTATTATTTCCCTCCAAAGCCTGCATCTTGTCTTCTTGATATGCCTAATGAGGATCTTCGAGTTTCCGAGCTGCTGTTGCCAAATCAAAATGGTTGGGATATTCAGAAGCTTCAAAGCATTGCCACTCTAGCAGAAGTTGAAAAAAATCTCAATTATTAGGCCGAGTCTTCATTCTGTGCCAGATTATCCTATCTGGTCTTATGTCAAGAATGGAGTTTACAATGTTCGTTATGGATATAAGCTATAGAGAAGTCTCCAAGAAAGTGTTACGGCGACATCATCCTCTTCTAGGGATCCTCCTATTGACCCTGGTGTTTTCTCTTATGTTTGGGGTTTATCAATACCTCCAAAACTGAAACATTTTTGGTGGAGATTACTGCAAAATACTCTTTCGGTTATTGATTCACTTAAGATTAGAGGGCTTAGAATTGATGATGATTGCCCTCTGTGTGGTGAATTTCGGGAGACTAGTTGCCATTTAATGTTCCAGTGCAGAGTTTCACGAGAAATATGGGAATTATCATCGGTTCGTTATATTCCACCTGTTGAGCTATCTGATGTCACTGTGGAAAATGTTCTTAAGCTTATTCAACTCAATAAATCTGTTGAAAACAGCTTTGAGACTTCTTCCTTTCTGGCTTGGCGAATCTGGAAGCATAGAAATGGGATTATATTCAAAGGATATTGTGGGTCTATGCATGATCTCCTTCATAGGGCTTATTTGGATCTCAATATGTGGTCTGCAGCAAATAGCAGTAATGAGTCATTGCCAACAGCACCTTTCCCTTCTCATGTACCTCTCTCTACTTCAGATGAAACGCCTACTTCTGCTGGTGATGCAATTGACAAGGCTCAAGGCTTATGCTGTTTTGTTGATGGTTCTTGGATATCTGATCATCAAAATGCTGGGTTCGCGTGGAGGCTTTATAGTAGGGCAGAAAGTCAGTTAATCAGTGCATCTTCCTCTATTATTCATATAGCAAGCCCTGCTGAAGTTGAAACTCTAGCTTTGAGAGAGGCTGATATACATGATTTTTGTATAGTTTTAGGATCATTATTT
>OVAU01000121.1:0-27106 GCA_900406315.1 Biscutella laevigata subsp. laevigata | reverse complement strand
TCATACTATTGAGTTTGGTGGGCTCGAGGTAGCGGCCCACGAGAACGGGTCGTTACAAGTCTCCATTTAGCATCTAACAAGGATGATCGTGAACACCTTAATTACGTAAATACATGTTTCATGGTTCGGTAAGGAAAAATCAAAATGAACATAAAAAAGTATTTATAATGTGAGATTTGTTCTATACATTTGATCTATTAGGAGATTCGGGGTCAATGAACCAGGATTAATATGATTTAATTACACGACTAATTAAATAAGATTATCAGAAACTCTGGAGAGGAATTGAAGTTGTCTGAGGAGAGGACTAAGAGTCTCCATGAGCTTCTCACAAGGATGATTGTGAACACCTTCGTAGGTTGTTACGACGACGTTTGAATCTTTTGCCAATCTTTGCACTTGTTTCTTCACGTTGCATGTATGGTACGTGCATCTGTAATAGCTCCTGCATTTTTTTTTTTTTTTTTTTTGTTGCAAACCAAATAAACAATAAATCAATCCCTAGATGATATTATTTTTAGAAATATACAATGTCAGGTTAATAAATATTACCGATATGGTTTTTGAAAAAAATATATTAAGGTTTTAGAAAAAGTCACTATATTGCATGTAGATTTGAGTTGGTAGCCAACGATTTCTCGAATGAATATAATGAAATTTTATAAAAAGAAATTCATATTAAACTTTTGGTTTGAGTTACTTTGGATCTGCAAAAAACATCATCTAAACTATATATATATGACCTAATTAAGGTCGGACAAGGGGCGATGAAAAAGGCATGTTCAAATTCATGTTTACGGATTGATATACACATTTTTTACAATTTCGACTAAAACTTGTTTCTTTCCTCATCCAAATGATGTATCTGAAGACAAATGCTTAAATATTATTCTTTTTCCATTTTTATTTATATTCAGATATTGCATTTGGACGTTAAGGTGTTAAACATTTCAAATATCTTGATATTTAAAATGATATAAAATTAAGAGTCTGTATGTTGCATCTGCATCTTAAACTTTTCGGAAAAAAAAAAAATTTCTTAAAAAGCACAAAATCCCTTTTTTTAAAGACAGTGATTCTCGATTTTTCGGGAAAAATGTTGAATCTCGGGGTTTCGTGAAAAAGGCAGAATGTAAAAAAATATCGCACAATCCCATTTTTTCGGAAAAGCGTGAAATCCCAGTTTTCAGGAAAAATGCGGAATCTCGTTTTTCTGGAAAAAACGTGGAATCTCGGTTTTTCTAGAAAAACACAAAATCTTAGATTTTCACAAAAACTCAACATTTGTGGTTTTTCCTGAAAAAAGTAGACTCTTGGTTTTTCCTGAAAAAACATGTAATCTTGGGTGTAGAAAAAAACGGGAAATCTCAATTTTTCCAAAAAAAACACAAAATCTCGGCTTTGCCTAAAAACGGAAAATCTCGTTTTTGTCTCGAAAATGTGAAATGTCAGATTTTCCCAAAAAAATACGAAATCTCGGTTTTTCCTTAAAAACGCGAAATCTCAAGTTTTTCCGAAAAAAAATGAAGAACATCAAGTTCATATTTCCCTGAAAAACATGAAACTCCCCGAAAAACACAAAATCTCGGGTTTTCTCGAAATATTGAATCTTTGATTTTTCTCGAGAAATATAAAATCTCGATTAATCTTAAAAACGTATAATCTTGATTTTTCCTAAATTTTGTGAATTTTTCAACATTTAAATGCTATGAAAAACTGAGGAAAAAAAACATCTAGATGAGAAAAGGATCAAGCCCTAAATAATTCGATTAGTGATAATCGGCCGACACATTTTATAGATAGTTTTCATTTGCAACATGTGTCTACTGAAACATGAACCAACAACAACGATTATCATTTGTTAGTCAGATATAAACAAACATATCCACATTTTTCAACTTTTTATTGTTAAAGATATATGAGTTAACGATCCAATTTTGGTGTATATATGAAATATATGAGTTCAAGGAATTATGGTCTGAACAACCCAATCCGAAACCAAAGAGTACCCCCTTAGTTTCAAGACACGAGTAATAACGTAAAGAAACCAGACCAAACAAAAACTTGACTTGGATCGTTTAGGTAGTTATAAACGTGGCCAAAGAGTGCGTGTATATTTTAAACATTCGTAGGTCAAATTCGAAATCTACTTCAACGATGTCATATTTTCATAAGAAAACGCATTAATAAATGTAATAGAGTAAGAGAAAAAGTTAAAAACCTGGGATGAGCATTGTTCTTGACAGATTTCTGACCGTATTTTCGCCATCGATAACCATCATCAAGCACATCATCATCACTCCTCGTATGAAACGCAATCCTCTGTGTCGCCGACGATCTCTTCCCTTTCCCTTTATTGTCGATCTTATCATGATTATTACTCACTAATCCGCCCATCTCCATCCTCTCTCCTCCTCCACCTTGATCAAAGTTCTCCAGCTGAGAAGACATATGAAAAGTAGCTGGAGAACAAGAAGAAGAAGGGCCTACATCGCCGGAAAACATTAACGAAGGAGCCATCATCATTAAAGTGTTGTCATCAAAGGAAGAAAAAGGGTTGTTTTTGCCTTCTTCTACTGTTAATATCGGGTTTGTGTCCTCTATACCTTCCATTGATCTCTCTCACACAAACTATATGACTATATGTATTTATGTTTATGTGTGTGTGCATATCAAGAGGAAGGAGAAGAGAAGAAGAAAGGTTATAAAGATATTTGTAAGGGAGAAAGAAGAAGAAGAAGAATGAGTAAAAGTATATAACATTCAACTATATTCACCTAACCTTTTTGTTCAACTGCCTTTAACTCTCTCCTCCTCCTTTTCCTAGCTATATACAATCTTTTTTTCTCCTTTATAAAATATCAATATTATTATATATATATATATATAGAATCACACACACACACACACACATATACACATATATATATGTATATATATATGCCAAATTTACTTGAATGAAATCTAAAACAAAACTATATGTACTTAATTTAAGAAAAATGGAAAGTAAATTTTGAGGGTCGTTTTTCCATATGGCCATGTTTTCTCATTTTAAACCAATCAAATCTACATCTAGTTCTATATACAGTCCAAGTTGTAGTTGATATTTTTTTTTCTTATGACTAAGGGAATGTTTAGTATTAATGGCTGAATTAGCTTATAAATTTCAATGTAACAGGTAAAAAACATAGTTCCGTTGTTTCATTTCGTATATGTGGCACATTTGTAAAGTTTTAATAAATAATTATTTGTTTCCTCATAGAACTTATGAAGTCGCTTAAAGTGTTAAGCATTAAATACGGATAAACGAACTTAAGCAAATTATTTGTGGTTGTGGTTGTTAAGAATCTCATTTGACCGGTCCATTAAGTCCAAATAAAACTAGCATAATAAGCATATTGTATATGCAAACTATGCACGCACGTGGAAGCTTCTCATGAGCTATCTAGTCTCTAAAATAAATCAAATGTTCATATATTCATATTTTAATGGGTCAAAACTTTTTGCTACATTAGTGTAAGTCCCTTATAATTAAATCAACTCCTCAACATATTTACACGTATAAGCTTTATGTTTGATATCGTAAAACAGAAACAATAGCAATCAATTCTACAGATTTGTATAAAAACCCTTTGGATTTTCTATGCATTTGTTTTTATCTCAAATCTGCGGATGTTTAAGAACTGCATGCCGGTCTCTTATGCTTGAAACGGCATACAGTCTACACAGCTTACAAATCTCACTCAAGTATTTACGCGCCTCCCTCTCTCAACTTAATAGATTTCAAAATCAAATTTACTACAATCTCAAATAATTTGGAAGCGGGATTCTAGGGAGATGGGGGAAAATTCAGGACTATCATCCATGAAATTCTTCTCTGATCAATACCTCTCTTACGCTGATATTCTTCCTCCTCACGAAGTAAGTTTAGCTAGCTGATTAGCAGAATTTGGTGATTTTTCTTCCCTAGATTTTTTCTTTGTCGAATCTCGATTGAGGTTGAAGATTCTTGTTATACAGGCTCGCGCCAGAATCGAAGTTTCTGTTCTTAATCTTCTCAGAATTTTGAATTCTCCAGATCCAGCCATCTCTGATCTCTCCCTGGTACTGTAATTTTCGGCAACTAATTTCCCAAATCCGTTAATTAGATCGAGTTATAATGCAGCGATTTGCTAATTAGGTGAACAAAAATTGTTGTGTTGCTTTCTCAGACTTCGAGATTTTTTTGGGTTTTGAAATACTTCTCGTTGAACAGATCAATAGGAAGAGAAGCAATAGCTGTATAAATCAAGGGATACTCACAGATGTTTCGTATATATTCCTTTCTACTGCGTTTACTAAGAGTTCATTGACGAATGCTAAAACAGCTAAAGCTTTTGTCCGAGGTAATCGCTCAATGTCTCTTCTATTCTTCATCTAAATCTCTGATTCAAATCATATCTGTAACGATTGTGTTCATTTTTCTCGTTGTATTCAAACAGTGTGGAAAGTTATGGAAATCTGTTTTCAGATTTTGCTTCAAGAAAAACGAGTGACACAAAGAGAGCTGTTTTATAAATTGCTTTGTGATTCACCAGACTTCTTTTCATCTCAATTAGAAGTGAACAGAACCGTCCAAGGTCAATCCAAACTCATATATTAAGCTTGAGTCTTCTGTTTGCTAAGAAGATGATGCATGTGATTTTCTTTGATGTCTGTTTTATACAGATGTGGTTGCGCTATTACGATGCAGTAGATACAGTCTTGGGATTATGGCTTCTAGCAGAGGTCTTGTTGCTGGAAGGTTATTTCTACAAGTGAGTAATTAATCAATCTCTTTGCTCTATACCGGTTTTTCGATTGAGTCCTTATGTTTCTAGTTAGCATTGTGATCTCTATTCCCACACGCAGGAACCAGATAAGGAAGCTGTAGATTGTTCAGCCTGTGGTTCTTCAGGTTTCTCTATATCAGGAGACTTGAATTTGCTCGACAACACTATCATGAGAACTGATGCACGGTATATCATTATTGTAGAGAAGGTATCTTTTGATCCAGTCAAAGCATATATGACATAACATAATCGTCCGTATAACTTACTCGTGGTTCTGTTTTTAGCATGCGATATTTCATCGGCTTGTTGAAGATCGCGTATTTAATCACATTCCTTGCGTGTTCATCACTGCGAAAGGGTATCCGGATATTGCCACAAGGTCAGTACTTTAAATCTGATAGCAAAACCATGTTTGCAATGTAGTCATTGATATTGAGTTGCTTGGAGTTGAATCATTTAGGTTTTTCCTTCATCGAATGAGCACAACTTTTCCTGATCTGCCCATTCTTGCTCTCGTAGATTGGTAAGCATAAATAAACATTCCCCTCTTTGTCTCGACAAAGTTTTAGTGCTCATAAGTTCATAAAATATAGTAAAAATTGTAAGGAATCCAGCTGGGTTGGCTATACTATGCACCTTCAAGTTTGGGAGCATTGGAATGGGACTTGAAGCTAACAGATACGGTAAAAGAGACTCACTATCTACACCATATGACTCTCCAAGTCTCTGTAATGATAGTTCTTGCCTTGTCGTAGCTTGCAATGTGAAGTGGATTGGTCTCCGAGGAGATGATCTTAACCTAATACCAGAAGAGTCTTTGATTTCTCAAAAACCAAAGGACTCACAGATTGCTAAAAGCTTAATGTCGTCCAAAATCTTGCAGGTAACTAAACTTCGCACTATAAGCAGTGATCAGTAGTAACTTTGAACTAGAAATTAATATTGCAATCTGAAGATATAAAAACCATGACCTACGAGTTATACCTTAATCGATCTTGATATTTGCTTCTGGCCAGGAAAACTACAGAGACGAGCTGTCACTTATGATTCAATCGGGTAAAAGAGCAGAAATTGAAGCACTATATTGCCATGGTTATGATTATGTCGGTAAATATATAGTCACCAAGATCGTGCAGGGCAAATACATATAACACTTCATACACAAACTGGAAGACTTTCTACCAAGACCAACGCAAATAATTATGTGTTTTCTTTTACCTTGGTTCCAAATATAAGGGATTAAGAAATCATTAGGGTGAAGATAAATGCAAGGTTTCATAGATTGTATAAAATAACTATAAATAGATTACAAACAAATCAAATTTTTCGAATGGATATTTGTGTCTAAATACGCATGGTGATTAGATTGACAAAACTTGTCCTAATCTTCACTGGTATAATGACAATTCCCAACAAAATTGTCCTCACTTCTTTTTTGATACGAGACTGATCTTCTTTCCCTCCACAACAAACTTCCCACTTCGCTCCAGCTACAACAAAGAGGTTCGTAGACCATTAGTAAACAATGACATCTTTGAACATTCACCATCACGTTTCTTTAATCTCACATCGATGGTTTTACAACAAGTAATGGGAGCAATTTGGCATAAGATAAAGCTAAGATTTTTGTTTACCTTAAGTTTCAAGTAAGCAATAGCATCTTTGCTTGAAGAAAACTCTGAGAAAACTGATGGTGCTTGTTCATCTATGAGAGATTTAAGCTCCTTAAGCTTCATAAATCGACCACTACCAGCGTCCTGAGAAATGTTTATGCACAGATAGATATAAGTCGATATAGGTGACAGATGTTATAGAAGAAGACAAAAACTGTTTAAAGTAAATTGACAACACACACCTTTCGAAGAATCTGCTTGCATAGGTTCTTTAACTTGATTTTGGGTTCAATGATTTCATCGTACTTTCTTTTCGCTGGGAGTGAACTTTCGATAACAGAGTTGTCTTCGCTATCTTCCTCTTCCTCCTCTTCTTCTTCGTCATCGTCATTATCATCATTATCACTGTTATCAAACGATGTTTTCTTCCCCTGGTAACGAACACCGGCTATTTTTTTGGGTCGGTCTTTGATACCCAGTCCTTGTTTTCCAGCCGTGGCTTTATCCTACAGACATTTCAAGGTATTCAGATATCAAATCCCAGAGTTTTTTTCCCAAGACATTGTGGGAAGTGACAAGTACACATACCTGAACCATGTTGTATAGATTCTCTTGGTCATCCTCACAGAACATTCTTCTCTCATTGGTCTTTGATGATTTCTTTTTGCCAGACTTGGCTCCAAGAAGACCACCCGAGACAAACCCAGATTTAAACCCCCACCAGTCTGCAGAAGGTTCTTCGACTTTCTGCTCTGTTTCAGTCCAAAAGTTCCATACGTTTTCAGCTCAAAGAACGAGCACAACCAAGAGTCACAACAAACTAGTAAAGTTCTAGCATACAATGTAGCTAAGCAAGCTCTAAGCTTGACAGCCTTCTAATTTTTCTAATGAAAGCTCTTTCCAACAACAAAAAAAAAAAGACAATATAAACACCTTTAACAGTAGAGTGTTGGTCCTCGGATACAATTTCAATCTCCATAGTATCTGCTATGTCACAAACTGCAGGAGAGGGCTCCTCTGTTCGCTTAACCTACAAAACAGTAAACTAGTTTATTCTAAGGTGGAAGATACGATTTCATAATGCTGTTGTTTACAATACGAGCAGATAATTCCAAAAATATGCACAAAATGTGAGCAATGCTAGTCAAAATCTTTGCTTCTTCAAAATTAATTAACTGCTTACGAGCAGATCAAGAAACAGAGGACTGGTTGCAAAATCAAGCTTACCAGTATTCCTTCAAGATCTTTAGACGAGTATGAATTAACAAGCTTCCCTTTCTCTCTACGTTTATACCTAGACCCATAAAAACATCAAAATGCTCAAACACCATGCAAAAACATTTGTTAGAGAGAGCTAATGACAAAAGAGAAGATCTAACAACCTTCCTTGTGGGCGAGTAACTTTAGCAACAGTCTTCAACTTGGCAGGCTCAGATTTGGACACATCGTCATCACTGTCAGCTTCCTTCTCCGAAGCTATTGGATGGCGCAGAAACAAGAATCATTAGAGAAATTAAACTTCAATAATCAAGAAAGAACTAAAGTCAACAAGAAGTAGTTTACCATCATCACTCTTGCTAGTCTTGCTAGGTGCTGCTTGCTGCAAATAACACAAACGAAAAGAAAGAATAAGAATCCTTCTTCAAAAATTTGAAAAGAGGTTAATTAAAAACAAAGATGAAGACAGCCATTTACCACTTTCAGTTTCTTGAGAATGTTATCGAACTGAGTTGTATCGAATGCCCATGGATTCGGCTTATCGACACCAACACCTGCTCCAAATTTCAAAATTTTAGTCCTATTACATAAACTATATATATACACACACACATGTTTTTGGAGGTAAAAGTCCAAAGCAGCTCGACTTAAGTTTCCTCTATCTAAAATTCCACAACTTTACATTCCCAAATAGAGAATATTGAAATCTGTAATCGCCATTACTGGAGATAAGTAAGAAGAAGGAGATGAAACGAACCAGTTGTATCCTGTTTGTTCTGGACTCTCACATAACCTTTGATCCCTTGCTTATCTTTACCAAGTCCTTCTCCTTCTTCCCAACCCTGAAAATCATCAAAAACCCAAAACTCAGGTCTTCACAAAGAAAAATCTACGCACATACATTACGATCATTCAGGAAAATTTACTCACCATCGATTTCATTAGCCGGAAAGCGGCTGATTCCCTTGGGATTCCGACATACTTAACTGGAGCCTCCGGCGCCGCCATATTCTTTTCTTATTTTCCGGCGAACGATTGCAAACAATCAGTCGCCCGTTTCGTTGAAGCTCAAAAGCGGTGCTGAGGAGAAGAGTTGGCTGAGGGAGTTTAGAGAAAGTAGTTGAGGCGAAAACCTAAAGAGAAGAGAAGTAGTGAAGTAATTATCCTCTATAACGCGGCCTTTAGTAAATTTCAGTTGAAACGCAACCTGATCGACGGTAGAGATCTAATCAAATTTTATTGGCCTATATATAGTACAGGCCAAAACAAGTATTTACAAAAGCCCAAGTTACATTTTTTTTGTGGGCCACATCCTTACAAGTTACATCTTAATTATCAATGTATTTTACCAAAATATCAAATATGTAGCAAATAAAAGTGCCACAAACAAATTGAAAAAAATACTAAAAAATGCTAAGATTTGAGTTAAAATTTCTTATTTTCAAATTTCCCCAATTAATAATATTTTACAAATAATGAAAATTTGTTGCGAAAAACAAAATATAATGAAAATTGGTCAAGATGGTAGTAAGCTCCCCTCTTTTGGGTATAGAAAAGGTTAATTGAAAGAGAAGGTTCACTCGATTAACTTTTTTATCCAACGGTGAGAAAGCAAAGTTGGTGAGCAAGTGTGGGGCTCGAGGCAGTTTTGTGTGGCCAAGATGAAAAGTTAGTTGTTGTCGATAAGCTTGAAAAAAGAAGGTGAATTCTGGGCGATTTTTCAGCTGAATCGTTTGTTTGTCGGATATTTGTTCAAAGTTGTTGGTGTCGAAACTGTTTGTGGAGTTTGGTCTTGGGTTGAAGTGTTGTGGCTCTTAGTCGCAAAGCTTTAAGCTTAGTGCTACGGTTTGTCTGAGATGTCGTTTGCGATAGACAAGGCCCTCATGGCTATGTCTTTGGAGGAAACGGATGAGCCTACGATGATGTCCGATCTTCCAGAGTTTAGCTCCTCGGAGAAGAACAAGTATAGCTTGATTGGTAGGATTCTAAACCCTGACAAGCAGAAGGTAGCGGATGTGATCCGAGGTCTTCCAAGGAAATGGCAGAAGGTGAATAGGGTAAGGGGAGTGGCCTTATCCAAGGAAAATTTTCAATTTATCTTCCAATCTAAAGCTGAAATGTTATAGATAATCAATAAAGGCATACAAACCTTCAATGAATGGGTAATAGTCTTGGAAAGATGGGTGGAGAACCCTCCGCCGGATTATCTGCAATTTGTGGAAATTTGGGTTCGGATTCGCAATATTCCGGTTAATTGCTACACAGTAAAAGCTATCACATACTTTGGGGAGTTTGTGGGTCAGGTCAGGAAGGTTCCATTCGATGAAAAAGGTCGCATCAAGATGAATATGTGAGAATTTTGATAAGGTTTGACGTCTCAAAACCGATGATGCTCTTCAAAAATCTAACTAACAAATTGGGAGAACCTTTTACGGTTTATTATTCGTATGAGAGAGTGCAAAAACGCTGCTTTACTTGTCAGAGATTGATTCATGCGGAACCTCAGTGCCCGATTTACCTGAGAAGATTGGAATTGGAAAGGCTTGGTCTTAAGGATCAACCTAATGCTGAGGTGGTGAGAGAGGAACCTGTTCTTAAGGAAATTGATCCCTAGTTTGGCGTTCTGAGAGTCAGGTGTGTAGAGATCCCGATACCGGCAGACCTAAGATAGCCAAAGAGGTCTTAGAAGGGATGAGACAATATCTTCTGATGGCGAATGGACCAGAACGGCTATTAAGGGAAGAACGAGTGAAATCATCGGTGAGGGAGGTTGAGAAAGATCCTATAGCTGCCAAGATGGTCCTTCGGTTAGAACTGAGACCTGAGGTGACAACAGATCTTATGAAAGGGAAGGGGTTGGTCTTCAACTATGAACTTTCGGATCAGTTAATGCATAAAGCTGCAAGTGAGGGTTACATTGGAGAATCTGTTCAGAAGAATTCTGATGAGGATAGACCAAAGGCTTTATCTATAGAAGATAAAAGAAGATCATCGCTGGTCTTTAGGTTTGGACAATGGGGTTCAACGGGTAAGATTCTAGATCCCTCTAATTCTAGCTCATCCAGGACCTCAAAGTTCAAATCAAAAGGGAGAAACAGACCCGATAAAAGTTCGAGGAAAATGCTTAAGTCTGGTATTGTGGTGGAAGAGTTGGAAGAATTCAAGGGAGAAACTTATTTAAACCCTTCAGAAGGTCGAAAGAGGAAGAGTAAGGAGGATGAAGTGGGGTATGCAAGAGGTAACAAAAAGCAAAATCGTTCGGTGATCCCCGGTCAGGGATCGCTGCTATCCCAATGAGCATCTTCAGCTGAAACTGCCAAGGCTTGAGACGGTCTCAAGGATTGGTAGTTCATCGCCTTAGGGAGGTTTGTAAAGAACTTTCCCCTGAGGTTTTGTTCCTGATAGAAACGATGAATAACAGAGATACGTTGGAGGATTTAAGTGTTTGTTTGGGTTTTGACCGTGTATATACTATGAATCTGAGGGGTCATGGCGGGGGGTTAGCCTTATTGTGGAAGTCTGGTGTAGATATAGTGGTGTTAGAGGCTGATAAAAACCTGGTTGATGTACATATGCGTTTTGGTAGTGAAGCTTTCTTTGTATCATTTATCTATGGCGAACCGATGGTGATACTCAGAAACCATTTTTGGGAAAATTTGTCTAGGATTGATTTGTCACGCAAAGAGCCGTGGTGTATGCTTGGGCATTTCAATGCTATCTTTCACAATGGTGAGAAGCTGGGGGGTCCTCCTAGACCTTTGACCTCTTTTAGCCCTTTCTGCAACATGATTAAGGTGTGTGGTATGGGTCTGTTAAGAAGCTAAGGAAATAGTTTTACTTGGGGAGGCCAGAGAGGGAATCTTTGGAACCAGTGTAAGCTGGATATGTGTTTCGCCAACACGGCATGGCTCAATCTCATGCCCAATGCGAGTCAAGAGTTCCTTTAGAAGCGTGGTTCAGATCATAGGCCAGTCCTTGTCAAACTGGTTGATGCAAGGGATCGGATAAAACGGCGGTTTAGATACGATATCAGATTAAATATGAATCTTGAACCCAAGAGAATTGTGGCTTCGGTGTGGAGAGAATACGATAGAAGGGGTGATGTTTCGACGCTGAATAGGTTAAGTGGTTGTAGGGCTGCACTGAAAAAGTGGGTCAAGACTAATAAGCAAAATTCTAAAGCGGGCCTCACGGAGTGTAAAAAAAGCCCTGGAGATAGCAGAGTCTTCGAATTCACAAGACCATAGTAGGATTTTTGAGCTGAAAAAAGAGTTGCAGTCTCTATACAGTGATGAAGAAGCCTTTTGGAGGCAGAAGAGTAGAGATAAATGGTTGAAGGCGGGAGACAGAAACTCCAGGTTTTTCCATGAATCAGTGAAGAGTGCCAGATTCGAGAAGGAAGATTGAACTGTTGAAAGATGATGAGGGAAACATTTATCGATCTGAAGAGTCGAAAGGGAAATTTGCTGCTAGTTATTTCAATGAACTCTTCAATTCATCCAATCCAAGTGGGTTCCATGATTTCTTCAATGGTTTTCAGAAGACCATATCATCTGATATGAATGTGGAATTGACTACGACTCTCTCTATGCTTGAGGTGACAGAAGCAGTTTTTGAGATTAAACCCACGAGGGCTCCAGGAAAGGATGGTATGACAGGGCACTTCTTTCAACATCATTGGGAAGTAGTCAAATAACAAGTTTTCTCTGAAGTGCAACAGTTTTTTGACACGGGGGTTGTTTCTAAGGATTGGAATTTCACCCAACTATGTTTGCTTCCGAAAGTGGTGAATCCAAAAAAATTGAAGGACTTGAGACCTATCAGTCTTTGCTCGGTATTGTATAAGATAATTTCTAAGATCCTTATGAAAAGAGTGCAGTCGTTCCTCGCGGAAATAGTTTCCCCTTTTTAGTCGGCATTTGTGGCGGACCGTCTCATATCGGATAACATCATCATCGCGCATGAATTGATACATGCTCTGAAAACCGATAGGAAGATCTCAAGAGATTTTGTTGCTGTTAAATCCGACATGTCCAAAGCCTATGATCGAGTGAAATGGACGTATCTGGAAGAGCTTCTTCGAGCTCTAAGGTTTCATGAGAAGTGGATTGGCTGGGTGATGGGGTGCGTTTCCTCGGTCACTTATACAGTTTTAAACCAATGACCAGACTCACGGTTTGGTGAAGCCACAGCGAGGCCTAAGACAGGGTGATCCATTATCTTCCTTCATGTTTGTGTTGTGCACCGAAGGAGTCACCTTTTATCTAAACAGAGCAGAGCTTCGGAATTCAGTGTCAGGGATACGTTTCTCTCGAGGTGGACCAGCGATCAACCATTTGCTCTTTGCAGATGACAGTTTGTTCATTTGCAAAGCCACAGTTGCGCAATGTGAATCTCTTTAAAACATCCGTAAGTCTTATGGTGAGGCCACGGGTCAGGTTGTCAACCTGGATAAGTCTTCGGTTACGTTCGGTAGTAAGGTGGACCATGGTATTCGATCTGCTATTCAGAATCAGTTCGAAATTTTCAGAGAATGTGGGGTTGGTTCCTATCTAGGATTGTCTGAGTGTTTTAGCGGTTCTAAAATTGAGCTGTTATCCTATATTACTGAAAGACTCGAAGGCTGGTTGAATGGTTGGTTTGCGAGAACTTTGTCTATGAGAGGCAAAGAAGTTCTTCTTAAAGCAGTCGCCCTAGCGATGCCCGTGTACGCAATGTCCTGTTTCAAATTGACACAGAAAACCTGTCTCAGATTATCTTCTATTGTGTCCAATTTTTGGTGGAATGCTCAAGGGGGGAAAAGAAAGATTCACTAGATCAGCTGGAAACGATTATGCACATCGAAGGACCAAAGAGGAATGGGTTTTAGGGATATTCAGAGCTTCAGTCGGGCTCTACTCGCCAAACAGGCTTGGCGTTTACTTCAGTTTCCGTCGAGTTTAGTGGCGAAAGTCCTGGGGAACAGGTACTATCGGAATGTTTCAGTGACGGAGGCGGGTTTAGGTCGATGACCGTCGTATGTGTGGAGAAGTATTCTCTATGGGAGAGAGCTCTTGAGGCAAGGTATCTCTAAACAAATTGGTAATGACTTATCGACCAGTGTGTGGGAGGATGAGTGGTTATTTGATGAGGTTTAGAGGCGACCGGTTTTGATTAACGAGTACACTAATCTAACTTTGAGGGTTGCTGAATTGATCGATGTTCAGCGTAGGGACTGGAAAACTGATGTGTTACAAAGTCTATTCGAGCCAGAGGATGTTGAAGCTATCAAGCTTATTAAGCCGGTTGTTGAAGTTGATGATTTCTGGATTTGGCGGCATAATCACTCCGGGGATTACTCGGTTAAGACGGGGTATTGGTTTGCTTCAAGAGTGAGGAATGAGTCTCTTATTCGAGAATTGGAAGAAAGACCGAGTATTAATGATCTAAGAAAAAGAGTTTGGTCGATTGAGGCTCCTTCAAAAATCTTAAATTTCATGTGGAAAATTCTGAATGGAGCAGTGCCGGTGGTGGAGAGGTTAAAGACGAAAGGAGTTCAATCTGAAGATTTTTGTTATATATGCGAGGCAGCGAAAGAAACGGTAAACCATCTCATCTTCACGTGTACATTTGCGAGGCAAGTATGGGCTCTAATCGGAGTTCCACATCCCCGGAATGGTTGGAACCAAATGAGTTATGTACTCGATACTTTGGTGAACAAGAAGCTGCCTAAAGAACTCAAGATTTACATCCCATGGACCATTTGGTTTCTTTGGAAGAGTCACAACTACCTCATTTTTAAAGGTAAAATTTTCTCTGGGTTGGATGTCATGGCCAAAATCATAGAGGAAACCAACTTATGGCTTGGAGCGCAGGAGAAGGCGAATGGGGTGGAGAAAAGTGACTTGTTATTGGTGAGTAAGATAACAAAAAGATGGAGACCTTCGAGGGACCCTTGGTTAAAATGTAACGTTGGATGTTCTTGGTCAAAGAGAAATCGATTGGGTGGGTTATCGTGGATTGTGACAGATTTTACGGGAAAGGTTTTGATGCATAGTAGGTGATCGGTCCTGGATATGACTTCCTTAATGCAATTTAAGGTAAAAAGGCTATTGTGGGCAATGGAAAGTATGCGAGATTTAAGATTTCAAAGAGTCTTGTTTGCTTTGGAGTCAAAGGAACTTGTAGGTGTGATTCAGAGACCGTAAGCGTGGCCTTCCTTTTGGTATCACAAGTTCCAGATTATTAGTTTAGGAGATCATTTTTTTTTTGTTGGAAACTAGTTTGTGAAACTTCCAATATGAACCGACCGACTATCAAGATAACAGCTAGTGTTACGATGAACAATCTTCCGTAGTCTTACGTCTCTGTTGGTTATCCATTCTAACTAAGGGAGGTGATTTCGTGCGATGAAGTGGAGAGGTGATAGGAAGTTTCAAGTAGTTTCCGATGTCATTTTTGGACCAGCCCTATTCCTTTTGGCTGGCGTAGGTGCTTGCCAAGCTTTGCCGTGTTCTTGTTATTGGGTGCTTGCTTTTGTAATTGCCTGTGACATTGTGTCTGAAACCTCAAGTTTATTATATATGATCGGCTTTGACAAAAAAAAAAATGAAAATTGGTCAAAGGAAATATTCGTCACCACTAGCCGAGGCTCCTTTAGCCCAGTGGTTAGCGCACTGCGGCTGTGTCCTTGGCATCCCAAGTTCGAGCGCCTGCGAGCGCGTTTAGGGAGTGGGCCACCGTGTGACCCACATCTGGGAGTGGGACCCCCTTGTGGCCCACAAGTGTAAAATATTCGTCACCACTAATTAATTATATATTTGAAAAAGAAAAGAAATTAGAGTGTCGGATTGATTCGGAGAGAGAAATCAGAGAAGAATGGCTATGGCTACTTTTACTCAGTTATCGTCTTCGCATTTCTTTCACTCTCAGTTTACCAAAAAACCATTCCTTCTCCCGGCGGCGACGACCAGAGGCCATGGTTTCTTTTCTTCACGGAGCCCCAAGTCTCTATCGTTATCCTGTCGTCCTTCAGTTTCAGCTTCGGCTGCTTCTTCCGCCGTCGGCGTCAATGAATCCCTGACTTCAGAGAAATCAACCAAAACTCTTCCGTTTCGAGTGGGTCACGGGTTCGATTTGCATCGGTTAGAGCCAGGGTACCCTCTGATTATCGGCGGGATCGATATCCCTCACGATAGAGGCTGCGAAGCTCACTCAGATGGTAAAATTTCTCGGAATTGGATTGGTGAATCGTTTCTGATTACGTTCTAGTTAGAATTAGATTGAGTGTTTTGAATTTTTTTGGTGATTTTCGGATTTGTGCAGGCGATGTGTTACTCCATTGTGTAGTGGATGCAATTTTGGGAGCTTTGGGGCTTCCTGACATCGGTCAGATTTTCCCTGATTCTGATCCTAAATGGAAAGGAGCTGCTTCATCTGTATTCATCAAAGAAGCGGTAAGCTTTCGTAGCTTGTCTTGATGTTGAATTGGTTTTGTGTTCTTCTCTGTAAGCAGAGAGTTCCCTTATACCTATCAGTTCACCTGTATAGCTATTTATAGTGTCTATAAGCCTGATTTTGTCTGTTGTAGTTTATAGAATTTCTCAGATTTTCAAACTGGATCCTTAGTAGGTTGATGAAATTTACTCACTTTGCAAATTGTTTGGTAGTATCAAGGTTCTCTTACATCTCCTGATTACAAAAGATGTGGAGAAAAAAAAAATCAGTTTCCAGTGCTTGTAATCATTCAACGATACTATGATGTGTATAATCTTATCCCTCTTGCATACATGAGTTTTATGTTACTAAGGTTTGGCATAACTTTAGGTTCCTTTATATTTGGTTTATGAATTATAGAAAAAGTCTCGAATTGTTACATTTCCTAAGAGGACACGCCTTTGAATATGCATACTCGAGTTTGAAACTTTAGAGTTTCTTTCATCTCCGGCCTTTTTAAGTTATGGGTAAGGTTAAGCTTTCAAAACCATGATTGACTGTGAATTGTGATTGCATGGAAGCCAATGCTGATGTGAATCAAGCTATAAGCTTCGAATGAAGATAATTTGTAATTAGATGATGGCACTTGAAATGAAGTTACATAGTTTATAACTGGAAAAATGTCAGTTTTTTTGCTATGAAGAAAGGTCCAATGAACTTGAATGGAGTTTTTTTTTGTTTGATGTTTCAGGTGAGACTTATGGACGAGGCAGGGTACGAGATAGGAAACCTAGACGCAACATTGATTCTCCAGAGACCAAAGATAAGTCCTCACAAAGAGACTATCAGATCGAATCTGTCAAAGCTTCTTGGAGCAGATCCTTCTGTTGTAAACCTTAAAGCTAAAACCCACGAGAAAGTTGATAGCCTTGGAGAAAACAGAAGCATTGCAGCTCACACTGTCATTCTTCTCATGAAGAAGTGAGTCATTTTATATCATATTCCTTAATGTATGAATCTCACAAAAAAACATTTTACAATATAAATTTTACGCTGTGTAATCAATAGAGTCAGCCTTTAGATCCGTATTGATAGAAGCAAGGAAAACAGAATCATGTGATAGATGATGCATGTAATGGAAAATGATTCTGGATTTTTTTGGTAAAACTTGAAACTTGAAATTATGAGTCCAAGATCATATCTAAAACATCACTACAAGTCATTTGAGACAATATTTAAAGGTCGGAAGCAGTGTGTAACCAGAAAAACTTTGTTTTAAAATAAAAATCATGAACATGACAAAAATTAAATTCATTGTTTTGGTTCGTATCGCATTAAGAATCCAAAAACAGAGTATACGTGTAATCGACAACTGTTTGCACGACTCTTCTTTGATCTATCGTCATAAACATCCATCATCGCAACCATTTGTCTGTTAGAATAGGCCATATACAAGTTTTGAATGAGTAGTTGACAAAAAAAAAAGTTTCGAATGAGTTAGAGAAGAGTTTTTTTTTTTTTTTTTTTTTTTGTCATCTAAGTTAAATTAATAACTCTAAAACCACAAGGGTGGGATACAACCATACAAGGGTGGGATACTAACGTGGCGGATACACCAATCCCGTAAACAAAGACGACGGATATAACAATTCTTGCAAGCTTAACCGACTACAAAATCTGTTATATAGACCATATTTGCACCGGGAAATAAGGCCCAAACAGACGGACAAACTAACTAGAACGAAAGGAAAAGACCGAAAGCAACACAAGAAACAAACCCAAATACGCAAAAAAGATATAGGGACCTACTAGGAGGAAAGCGATCAAGAGAAGCTGGAGTTGGAGGCTGAAGATAAACCACAAAGCCGCTTATTAAGGGACTGTGATCGACTAAGGCTGAGATTCTCCTTCGACTTACTTTGAGTTCGAAGAGCCAACAACAACGATTCGAACCACCAAATCCCAGAAACTCGGAAGACGAAACTTTGAGCAACCTACTTTCAAGGACACGAAAAACCTCTTGACACCAAAGCAGCTTCAGCGAAAATCCAAAAGGGGGAGTCCGCTCAACTGCAATATCGACGAAGAGAAACCTCACTCCCGGCTGTAAACACTTTCAACCAAAGAGAGCCAACCACAATGCAACTAAACCTAAGAACTCCGGAAGACCGAGGAACTAAAGGATTATAGTCACCAGGTCAAAGATCTTAACCAAATACTGGCATCAACAAACAAACACAAGGACCAACGAAACAAACCCGAAAACCAACATGCCAACTCGCACAACCAGCAGGAACAAAAGGCTCAACCAAACAGAGAACGACAGATTAGTACGGCTCTACAACCGGATAAAGCCAAGTTGATCCATACACACATCCTGCTAACAAACCCAGGCAAGAGAAACTAAACCATACCGCAACCAAGAAGAAACTTGACCAAACCACCTCTTAAGCCGGCGAGATCCACACGAACAGAGGCTGCCAAAACAAGATCTCCTCAAACGCAGACCCACCGAAGAGCTCGCGAACCTCCTAAACACCACCACAACAACATTTGTACAGCTAGAGAAGAGTTTATATGATATGGTCCTTGTGAGTTTTTTATTTTTTTTTAGGTCACAAGGGGGTCCTACTCTCTATTTGTAGGCCCCAGAGGAGTCCCACTCCCTATTAAACTGCAGTTGATGCGAGTCGAACTCGCGACCTGATGAAGAGTGACGACCACTACTCAACCGGCAGGGCTATAGACGCTCCTCAAATGCATGTGAGTTTATATGAAAAGTAGAAAACATTTATACAGTATATAGAACAGTTTGTGTATCCAATAAAGTAATAAAAAAGGTTGACAATAATTAGTTTATTTTGATACAATGATGTTAGAATCGTTTGCATATCTCTGAGTGATTAAAAGACATACATTTAACTACAAAACCGAGGGTTTTGTGATAATACATTAGTGTTCTCTTGAATATCTTAAATTAATAATTATTTCTATTTTACATTTCTTTCCAACAGTACATACATGTAATATGTGGAAATTGTGACTCAATCTCGAATAATAATAATCTGAATCTCGGATGGTAATAATCTTAGTAGCACAAACTACTATGCTTCCGTTTTGGTTACTCCATTTTCATTTTGTTTTCACCTTTTTACGATTTGGCAACATGGCCACTTTACCAGCCAATTTACAGTTGTAAAAACTCCTAATGGTCGTGGTTAAAATAATTCCAATACAATATTTCTACTGATCCACAACCCATATATCATGAAGAACTGTGGAACTGGTACGAATTTATTAGAGACAAAAGCTCTCGAAATGAGCAATACAAAAAGAGAAGCTATTATTTAATTAATTATTCGCGGAACTTATTGACAAAGAGTGTTCTCTATAAATCATCTTGTTTTCTTCCATGTAAAAGGTGAAGTACTCTGCTTTAATCCATGAAGTCTTTTTCTCCCTCTCTCTAACTCTGAAGAGCGGCTTGAGCAATTTCGAGCGCTTCTTCCACCGAAGATGCATTGGCGAGTTTAGCCTTATCGACAAGTGGTTGTCTTCTTGCTAGCTCCGGTAGAAGCTTAAATTCCTGTGTAAGAGATATACAACAACAAATGCAATGGCATTACTAACACTCAATTATAGCTTCTAACAAAACCACAGTCAAGTGTTTCAGAGGCTTTAAAGAATCATACAATGTTTTAAAAGATTGGCTACAAATTCAGTACGTTAACGAGTCAATTCACTAAGAAATACTCTTACCTCAGGTGATCCGCTTTCCACAAGAACACCTTTCAACCTACCTGTGTAATACGATAGTTGTTAACTCAGCAAAGTTAGTTCAATTGCTAAGCTGTGCATTTATTCAAACGGCAGTCAACAGTAATAAGAGAGTAAGAACAAGTAGAATGTATGATTTTACCAGACTCAATCCAGAAGGTAGCGATTTTCGGGTCGAAGTTCCCAACCTCAACTGTTTCTCCAACTAGCCAATATAAACCAGTGGTTTAGATATACACTAGGAAATATTGTTCGAGTAAATTGTACTGTGTAATATTTAGGACTAACGATTTTACCATTATCACCGAAAAACTGCCACCAAACTTTTCTTGGGCTGCCTTCATACTCGAACACTCTTGAGTAGAAATACGGGAGATAATCGTACCTACAATGATGAGAACTAATAGGTGAAAATCTACTTAGAGAGATACACAGAAAAGTCTACAGAACTCTCAAGGGTGAGCTTACGTGTCAGTGTGTGCCGTGAGCAGCGATTTCACACAGTGTTGTGCAGAACGGCGGGCGTGATCAACATGTTCAACTCGAGTCATTCGATCATATATCTGTTCATCAAACAAAAAGAAAACATGATATGTTTTACAGGTCACGAGATTTGGTGGCTTAACATGTTTTTATCAAGCAGCAAAGTACCTTCAAAGGGAAGGCTGCGACATCTCCAATAGCAAAAATTCCAGGGGTACTTGTCCTGAACAAGCCATCGACCTGTGGTTGAAGATGAGTTCTTATTATACTTTTGATTATAAGAAAATACTTTTGATTATCTTGCGAAGTTATAAAGCAATACCTGAATTCCTCCAATAGATTTGTTCATGGCTAAAGTTTCAAAGGGGCCAACAGCAGGCTTAGCTCCAATTCCAATCACAACCTGTAAAGTAAGGTTACAGAAGCCGTAAAAAAGTCAGCATTTCACTGGCCTTCACAGTTACCATTTGATCTGAGTTGTTGAAGTTGCATTTGAGAAATAAAAGTAACTATACCGTGTCTGCCTCAATTGTAGAACCATCAGCAAGCTTAACAGCTGTTACACGCCCATCCGAACCTGCTTCTAGGTTATTTATGGAAGCACCCTGTTCAACAGAAAGAAGAACTTAAAATTTAACTCATTCTGCTTCTGAAATTCTTAGGTTTGCAGGAAAATGAAGGCTTCCGCGTAAGGCATTGATCTTACCTTGACAAACTTTACACCATTCTGACGGTAGAGTTCTTCATATCTCTGAGCAAGTGATGGAGTGAACAATCTTTGCAAGAGTTGATCTTCGGGGAATACAATCTATTGTTGCACAAGGGAAAGCCAATAAACCAGCTGTAAGTTAGTACTTTCATGCGAATATAAAACTTTTGCACCGTGCAGATTGCATGAGTGTTTGTTTCGCAGAATGAAAATTTCAAGGAATTTTTTTTACTCACCGAATGACTAGAAATAATATTCATTACTAGCACAATTAAGAAAATAAAGTCTTAAGGGATAATAACCGTTGTATCTAGATTCCATGCAACAGCTGCAGCAGCAACCTCCATGCCAATGTAGCCACCACCAACAATGACAACTTTCTTAGACTTTCCCTGGATCATGTATTGGAAGGTTATTTTGTCGCCAATGTAATAAAGAGTTTTTCATCATTTCATAAAGACGCCATAACTGGTAAGCATACACACAGCTTACCAGAGATGATATCAGTGCATCAGCATCAGCAACCTCCCGAATATAGTGAACCCCAGGAAAGTTCCCACCAATTTTATCTGGGAACCTGCAATAACAACAGAAAACAAATATTTTTTATACCAATGGACAAGGTTGTGAGAAGTCCTAGTTTCACAGACATTGTGTTTATCAATTCACTACAAATAGAATGCGACTTCACTGGCCTTGAGGCTGTACACCCTGTAGCAATAATTAGGGATCCATATTTTAACTGCTTCCCGGTGGTTGTCTTGAGGGTTTGCTTTTCAAAATCAGCTCCTGTCACTGGATCTTCATATATCACCTGTTGAAAGTTGAAACCAAATGCATTCGTTTAACACCAGAAATGCACCCGTTTAAGCAAACTAAAGACTCTTCACTTACATATACAGATTTTCAAATAATACCAAACTATGTATCAAAAGACGAATTACCTCAATTCCTTTCTCTTTATACCAATCTGGTGTTTGTCTTTCTCCACCACCTCCAACACAAGTATGGAAACCCTGCATATTCATCGAACCTCAATATAAAAAGTACATGTCTAACGAAAAGCCAAAAAAGCCAAATACTTAAATTAGAAACAATCCTAACAATGTACAAAATCTACTACTAATGCAACTATTACGAATCCATAATGTTCATGTAGCCAATTGAGACTAATAGCACTATTCTGCCTAAATAGATCGAATGAAAAATTAAAGTAGGCTAAAGCTTACTGGTAAACGAGCAGGCTTCTTCTCTGGAGGGAACAAGTAAGCTTTCGTCAAAGCCGGTCTCTCGTAAGGTGCGTAAGCCTAAATAACAAAAACAACCACAAATCCAACAAGCACAATAAGGAAAACAATCAAACAGAGAGTAAAAAAAAGAAGGAAACATTGGGCAATCGATTTGAATCACCTCTTTAGTCACAATGCAGAGCCGACCATCAGCCATTCCATTTTCTACAAAAGTTCTAGCAGCATAACCGGCAGCATTTCCTCCACCAACGATCACAAACCTATAACAAAAATAACAAAATTACGCGATCCTACGTACAAATTCGTCTACGCGATTATAAAAAGGTAAAACTATACTAACTCGCGATTCTCATTAGCGAAAGAAGCAGTAACGAGGCCTCTGGATGCAATTCTAGAACCGATCGGAGAAAAACGAGCTGGAAAACGGCGAGCGAGAGACGAAGAAGACGGACACCAGAGAGACAATCCGGTTTTCGTTGGCAACGTGGTTGATGCTAACGCCATGAATCTTCGAACTGCAGAAGAGAAGGATTAGAGAGATAAGATATCGATCTAGGGTTTGAAATTCGAGGAAGAAGGTGGTGAGAGTGAGAGAGAGAGAGAGAGAGAGAGAGAGAGAGAGAGAAGACCTGGAGACATTTGTTTATAAGAAGATAATTAAATTATTGAAACAAAGTGAAATTTCTGTAGTGTTGTTGGCTCTAGAACAAAGCTAAAGGGCAAAAACTTAAAAAGGTTTGTTCGAATTCACGAAGAGAGATGATAATTGGAAAGATGGGTATTGGGTAGTGTGATTAGTGAAGAATGGAGCTGACTGACTTGTCTTATTGTTTCTTCTTCATTTGTCCTTTGTATCCAGAAATTTACAAGACTAGAATTGTGATAAATTATTTATATTTTATAAATATTTAATATTTTTTTAATAATTATCTACTGGAATTTTGATTTTTTCTAATTTTATTAATGTAAAATATTTAATATTAATTAATTTACCTATTCAATTTAGCTACCAAAATTAATTAAACAAAAAAAATTGTAACTTGGATGCCGATTAAATCATGTTTATTTGCATATTTACTTATTTATAGAACTAGAATTGTGACTCACGTCATGCGTGTGATAAATTATTTATATTTTATATACTTTTAACATTTTCTATTTTTAATAATTATCAATTTGATTTTTTATAAATAAAAATATTTGATATTAAATAATTTACTCGTTTGGTTTATTTACCAAATTAGATAAACAAAACAAAAACTGTAACTTTGATCCGATTATTTCATACTTCCGATTTATAGTTCAACATTATAAACTTATTTATAGAACTACTTCATATTATTTCATTATTTTCTAGTCGATGTTGAAATTTTTAAAAATACGATTTTNTTTACCAAATTAGATAAACAAAACAAAAACTGTAACTTTGATCCGATTATTTCATACTTCCGATTTATAGTTCAACATTATAAACTTATTTATAGAACTACTTCATATTATTTCATTATTTTCNTTTTGAAAAATCTGAAGCACATAAGACTCCAAAAAATCTTAGTTTTTCTATTATATGAATTATATATTAATTCGATTTTGTATATAAGAAAAATATCAATTTAATATAAATTGGACAATATAATAATAAAAATTATGATATGATTACATACGGGATATTGTTTCCTTAATTGAAATAACTACAAAATNTTAATTGAAATAACTACAAAATATTACATATTTTAATATAGAAACATATGTAGTATTATGATATTTATGGTAATGACATTACGTAATTTCATAAGAAAACTAAACCTTATTTTAAATTGAATTTGAGAATGCTCCAGAGAACGACACCTCATCGTTTTAGACTCAAAAGGATTCTGGTACTGACACGTCAGCAAAAATGTTTCTGTTTTAATATATAGGGGATTGCTTCATATTCTTTTAATACTTTTTAGTCAACGTGAGACTTTTTAAAAATCTGATTTTCTTTATAAGTTGAGTATTTCTTATCCGTTTTGGAAAATCTGAAACTCATAAAACTCCAAAAATCTTGATTTATTTTATTATATGAATTATATATTAATCCGATTTTTTTCTGACAGGCATTGGTAATGTTTTGTAATTTTCTCACGTTACCGTCTCTAAACAGAGGTTGCTCCAATGCCGTCACGGCGGTTTCCGTTAAGTGTTGGTAGTGTCTAACTGTCTAACGGACTCGATTTCGTTACCGACGATGGTACAAATATCAAGCGCTTTTAATCTGCTGGTCTAATCGGGATCAAATATCGGTTTAGAAATATGGGCCGTGTCACGACCCATTAACAGAATCTCTTTGAATTCGGCTTCGCAGCAGAGGAATACATAATTAGCTTACGAAAGCCAAGTCACGGAAAAAATCTGCTCGGTCGCGGCTAGAGCAGCAATTTTTTTGGGATAAAGCGTTAAATTTTATACTATTTTAAAATTTTGACAGAAATACGAAGCTAATAGAAAGGAAAAGATAAAAACAACATAAAATAATCTAAAGTCTAATTTAATACAAAAGTCCAAAAACAGTAAAAAAAAATTTAGAGGTCTAAAAAGGTTCAACAAAGACCCAAAAATGTGAAAAACTTTTAACCCTAATTCAAAACAGGACGTCGCTAACACATCGGATCTGCCACCAAAGAACTACAGAGGTGCAAAGCTCACCACGGGTAGTCGCTGATGAATCGAGTCGCCTTTCGCCGCATATCGAACCACACAGACGTCGTAGAGCCAGATCCGACGATGAAGGAAATCGCCGTTGAAGAAGATCGCTCCTTCTCAGCCTCGTGAATAAGACCTCTCTGGGCGAGGCGAAGACGGAGGCGCGCAATTTGTTGGAGACTAGATCCACCATCGGAAAGGGGAGAGCTTCGACGGCCGATGACTTGTTGGCCACCAGCGACCGTCGCGTCGGACCAAGCGCAAGATCATCCGAGAAAGCTACTCCAAAGGCGGAGGAGGAAGAGCGGATCCTGACGAGATCCAGAGAGCGGACGGGGAGCATAAGGAGAGGATTAGCCGAGTTCCTAGCAGAGAATTCTACAGAAGTCGAGACCGAAGAAGCCTCGAGTCCCAAAGGCGAATGCAGGCCAGATCTATGCTACACCAAAGCAAACACATCTCCGGAGAGGCAGACAGCCACTAGGGAAACTTCAGACGGAGGAGACTGGGCGGATCTGACGCGCGGCGCAAGAGGTTGTGCTCAGACGACGATCGTACTTCTCCTCCTCTCAGATTCTTGTCGGATCTCGCTAGAAGATTCTAGAGAGAAGGCGTATAGAAAAGAGAGTTAGAGAGAGGTATAGCTATAGTTCGCTAGAGCAGCAATTGTGTTAACTTAACAGATCGGAGAAGGAGAGAAGCTCGGTGAAACGATTGGTGCGACACCACAAATCTACTCCAAGTCTCATAGAGACAAAGAACCGTTAGGATGTCGAGACCTGAAGGATGGTTGAACGCCTTGACGTCATGGCACGAGATCAATGCAACCATCAACCCCAAATCCAAGATCAAGCAGCAAAGCACCAGACGCCATCGACAGTCCATGAGTTTCATCATATTTTTTTATTGAGTATCCCTATTCTTAGGTGAAACACAACTCACAACCCCATTAAGAGAAGTATGTGCAAGGAAGTGAAGGCGCACCCCTTCAACGCCAAATCTTGTGAACTCCTACATCGACCAGCGACGAGATGGTGGAAAGACGAGAGCTCGAGATGAAAAAACTGAGGCAGAAAATCACAGAGGTGACCTCTCAAGTGCATTGCGCAACGAGCTCATCACCAACGGGGAAGGAACCTATAAGACCTCGTTCACAGCTCGTATTAGTCTTGATTTATCTGACCCAAAGCAACATAATAGTAACTGAGCCGAAACTTCAAAATTTCAAAGATATCCATGGATATTGGTTCAGATCGGATAAAAATCGAATATCCATGGATATCCGAAATTGTTTGCATAACCAACTTAAACCTTTGCAAAATCGAATGTTTTTGGATTTTTTCGGTTTTCTCAGATTTTTTCGAATTTTTTAATTTCGCTTTCATGGATTTTTATTTTATTTCGGGTAACTGATCTGTATATGATCCGAATGAAATCGAAAAATCATTTTCGGTTTCAAAGACAGTATCTGTCATCTGCACCGAAATCGTACTCATATGGATCTTAAATTAAATATCTGTAATATCAAAATTCGAAAGAAGCAAACTGAACGGAACCCGAACCAAATATATGAAATCCCAAAACTAGCTCGCTGTAATTATTTATGCAAAATAATTAATTTTTATATTTATACTAACTAAGTTTTATACACAAGAACTAATTAAAATATGTTATTTTAATTTTTAATGGTAATGACTGGTAGGATGTGTTGCAATGAGTAAATCTCTCATTTTCCTTAGGTTTAAATATTTAAAATATATTAATTTTATACAAAAATTAGTTTTAATATAGGTTATTTTATTTTATATTTAATACTGACAAGGAGAGAACCCACGCATGCGCGGGTGTCGTTTTATATATTTTTATTATATAAAATATTTTAGCTATTAATTAACTATTTTATATCACATTTTATCAGTTTTAATTTTTATGATTATTATAATTTATTTTGCATATTATGCTTAAATATATATTTTGTTTGTTCTCATAAAGCATCTAAATATATTTTCTTACCTCTTATTGTATAACTCATAATAACCTCTTATGAATTTCCACATACATTTCATTTATTATACTATAATTTTATAGAATTTTGATTTTTCAAATAATTTTGTCTACTGATATAATTTTTCATCTCTTTGATAT
>OVAU01000120.1:8001-27221 GCA_900406315.1 Biscutella laevigata subsp. laevigata | reverse complement strand
CGTTTCGTATTCTATAGTTTAGTTTTTCTAACAATTTTTTTAACATAAATCGATAATTATGAACGCCACATGTCACCTATAGATAGACTTATTCTACTTTTATATATAGGATAGAAGTTGTTAAAGGGTGAGTTAATAGTTGACCAAAAAAATGGTTGAGAAAAAAAGAAGGGAAAGTTAATAAAAATTATTTTGCTGCTAAATAATTTGAGGATTGATCTCCCAAAAAAATCCCCAATTTTTGGATAGTCAAATCCCTAAAATTTCGAAAAGCGACACACAAAACCGCCATGACTTAAAACTCAAACCCACCAAATTTCCCAAAACAATTTGGCGCTTTTAGTATACCCATTTACTTCTCCTCCCTTCCACACTTCATTCTTCAATCGAATATTTTTCTGTCTTTTGTCCATTGGAAACTCATATGTCGGAGAATCGGAACTGCGCGGCGAGGATGACGAGAGCGGTGGCGAAACGAAAAGCATCCATGGCGGACGATGGCCCAGTTAGTAAGAAGAGAGTTGTACTCGGAGAGCTACCTAATTTGTCCAATGTCGTTGTTTCAGTGACATCCAATAATGATAGAGAGCCCCAGAAACCTAAAATTACTCTTAAGAAGGCTGCGATTCCTGTGGCGGTTCCTTCACCGAGTGTAGATTTCGAATCGCGATCGGTCGATCCTCAGATAACTGGACCTTATGTTATCGACATCTGTGCTTATCTCCGTGAACTGGAGGTACATAACTTGATTCGCCATTTTGTAAAATAGCTCGTTTTTGTGGCTATTATGGTCCTATGCCTCTGCATAGTGAATGTTGGTCTCAGTTTATGTCGTTTGGAAACTGGCACTGTGTTTGGAGTTAGGCAATAACTTGTTGTGGAGTTGATCTTTGTAATGTTTCTGAGATTCTTCCAGTCACAACCTGCTCTTATGATTATTTGATTTGTTATGGCTTTTTGTTTCAGGGTAAGCCAAAATATAGACCTCTTCCTGATTATATTGAAAAGGTTCAGAATGATATAACGCCTAATATGAGAGGTGTTTTGATGGACTGGTTAGTGGAGGTTGCTGAGGAATATAAACTCCTCTCTGACACACTCTATCTCACTGTCTCCTATGTCGATGTATTCTTATCCATAAAGCCTATTCACAGGCAGAAGCTTCAGCTTGTGGGTGTTTCTGCAATGCTTATTGCGTCGTAAGCATTCTTAATCCTCTTTTGATCTGTCCTGTTTTTTTTTTTTTTAATTTTTCTTCTTCTATAAAGCTCCGTACACGTTTGGCTATTGGAATCATTCATTTTGCTTTTAAAAAAGTAGGAAATATGAAGAGATAAGTCCTCCTAAAGTGGAAGATTTTTGTTACATCACTGATAATACGTTTACAAAACAAGAAGTGGTGTCGATGGAAGAAGATATACTTCTTGCCCTGCAGTATGCATTAGGAAGTTCAACCATCAAAACATTCCTAAGGTTCGATTGGGTACTTTTGATCGTATGCTTTTACTTGTTCTCCCTTTGATTGTTTTGCCCCTTTTCTGTGTTTTTTTTTTTGGTTGTTGTTGCAGACGTTTCACATGGGTTGCACAAGAAGATTTCAAAGTAAGTTTTTATTTTCATTTGGAATTATATCATAGTAAGTTTTTATTTTCATTTGGAATTATAGCATGCAAAAGATGGGAATCCTTACAACAACAATATACAACCTTGAGCGAATACAAAGCTGAAGGCAAAACTTACCCTAGAAACTATGTCAGTGGACATTAAAATATCCATGAAAGTTAAGCTACTGGACACATAAAATCCACGGAAGCAGCACCATAAAGAAGAAATACAACGACTTAAAACCATCATAAACTGCAAAGAAAAGACAACACATTCAATCATGGATCAACCAAGCCTTCTTGGGGACTTTCTTTAGAATAAGAAAGCAATCTCATGTAAATACCATGGAATTCGCCTGAAAACCAGTAGAACAAACCAAAGAGTTTAGTGAATTTTGGTAATTTTTGAATAATTGATCCGCACCAAAGTTTTAATCGGTTAGTTTCAATACTCTTTTTATTTATCCAAGTTTACCTACAGACTGATAAACCGATTCAAACGTACCCCGAAACACATGCCTAGTTAAATATTTTCTTTCCTCCATGGCTTATTTTGCAGGAGTCACATTTGCAGATAGAGTTCCTCTGTTGCTATTTATCAGAACTAAGTATATTAGATTATAGCTGTGTGAGATTCTTACCATCTCTTTTGGCTGCTTCTGCTGTTTTTCTAGCTCGATTCATCATCCGTCCAAAACAACATCCTTGGGTAAGCAAATTAGAGCAATGTCTGTTTCCCTTACAGAAACTTTAGAGAGATTTCTAATTCTCTTCTATTGATGTAAACAGAATCCAATGTTGAAAGAATACACAAATTACAATGCAGCTGATCTGCAACCATGTGTGAGCATCATACATGACTTGTACTTGAGCAGAAGAGGAAACGGTCTAGAAGCTGTAAGAAGCAAATACAAGCAACATAAGGTAGAAAAATCAGCTTTACACAATAGTATTACATTTTAACTTGTAATATGGTTTAACAACATTTCTAGATAGTAAAAAAGTCTGATTCTCTGTTACAGTTCAAGTGTGTTGCGACCATGCCTGTTTCACCTGAGCTTCCTCTTGCTTTCTTTGAGGATGTTACCATTAGAGAAAAAAGCACGAAGGAGCTTTGAATCTTTTTGTGTTGGAATTGGAAATCGTAGTATCAAATTTTTGAGTTTTGTATATAACTGTCATTAGAGTTGTAGTTTGAGTAGTATTGTTTCAAAGATCTTTGTAACACTTCCGAAAAGAGATTATTGTTTTCCAATGGCTAATAAGCTTTTTTTTTTTGTTAGTTTAGCATGTAAAAGCCTCTTTTGGATTATTTTGGAATATCAATTAGTTTCACACAATAATCTCTCTGTGAAAAGAGAATTTGCTCAAAATAATCTCTCTATGAAAAGAGAATTTGACCAAATGTGAGGTAGCACTTCCAAGGATTCAAGTTAAGTTCTAACAAGGAGATCATGGGATGTAATCATGTAATCATGTAAAAGCCTCTTTTGGATTATTTTGCTCAAGTTTAGTTCTTATGATGTAATCATGTAAAAGCCTATTTTGGCTTATTTTAGCATATCAATTCGTTTCCCACAATAGTCTCTCTGTGAAAAGAGAATTTGCTCAAGATAATCTCTCTATGAAAAGAGAATTTGTGCAAATGTGATGTAACCCTTCCAAGGATTCAAGTTAAGCTCTAATAAGGAGATCATGAGATGTAATCATGTAAAAGCTTCTTTTGGATTATTTTGCTCAAGTTTAGTTCTTATGATGTAATCATGTAAAAGCCTCTTTTGGATTATTTTGGAATATCAGTTCGTTTCCCACAATAATCTCTCTGTGAAAAGAGAATTTGCTCAAGATAATCTCTCTATGAAAAAAGAATTTGAGCAAATGTGATGTAACCCTTCCAAGGATTCAAGTTAAGCTCTAACAAGGAGATAATGAGATGTAATCATGTAAAAGCCTCTTTTGGATTATTTTGCTCAAGTTTAGTTCTTATGTTGTAATCATGTAAAAGCCTCTTTTGGATTATTTTGGAATATCAATTCGTTTCCCACAATAATCTCTCTGTGAAAAGAGAATTTGCTCAAATTAATCTCTCTATGAAAAGAGAATTTGAGCAAATGTGATGTAACCCTTTCAAGGATTCAAGTTAAGCTCTAACAAGGAGATCATGAGATGAGATGATGATGATTAGAGGTATGGTGCTTGTGAATGTGAGATGAAGATGAAGGATGAATATAGAAGTGAAGGTGGAATGAAGGTGGAATGAAGATAGAATGAAGGTGAAATGGAGGACGAATATCATGAATCGAAATAGACCACAAGAGATATGAAAGTCTCTTGATACACCAAACCTTGAATATGACACACCAAATGATTTCATTAATGGATATGATCCACCATTGAGAATGAACTTACATAAAAGAGAAATCTCTAACATTTGCGTTCAAAACGAGCAAAAGGAAGCAGCTTCTGATCATCAGTACAGTCAGTTGGACCGGTTTGGTACACCGGTATGATCCTTTTGTTTCTTCACAGTGACTTGTATCGGTCTGATGGCACCGATATAGGTGACCGGGATGAGTGGTTTCGGCTTCCTGAAGTAGGTACCGGTCTGGGAGATCGGTATGTACACCGATATACCGGTCAGACCACTCTTCCTCTTGAGGAACTGGTTCTTTGAAGGCGTCTCTCCTCCTACGGGGATTCACACTTAGGCAAGGATGTGCCCATCTTAGACTCGTTAAAACCTGGTTCGGTAAACCCTCTAGGATAAACCCGAGCCTAAGAAAAAGAGTACCAATCCGAATACCTCTAAGGTGAATAAAAAAAATAAGCGATAAGGTTATGATGACTTGAGCGATATCCATTAAGCTCCAAGTGTTGCAGCTTATCTTCATGTCTCTCCAACAATGTCTTCAATAGAACCTCAAATCTTTCTATAAGCTCGACTACTAGCTTGCTCGATATTCCTCCTTGAACTCTAAATTTGAGGCCGGTCATACTCATATCAAAATGTAACATTTGTGACGTCGCATTCACACAAAAAAAAAACAAAAAAAAGCTAAGCTAAAAATAACTGTTACAACAAACTTGGCATTTCTATATGTATATAGGAATGAAGCGTGTTTTACTTTTACTTTTTGTGAAAGCTTTAGCTATCGGAGACGTTCACTATTCTTTTGGAAAGTTCAATGGAAGAGGAAGAAGACCAAATAGAAGGAAGAAAGTTGCTATGTGAGATGAGGTAGATTATAAAGGTAAAGTAAGCAGTCGTCCAGACGCAAACCGTAACTCTAAACATAAACCCATCCACTTCTGATACAAAGAAATCCAACAGAAGATACCCATTGATGATCATTGCAAGTGCTGCCACTGTCCAAGCTACTCTCTGCGAAATAAAATAATCAAATCAAATCCAATCAATTCAATACTTCTACTTTCTCTATTCCAATTCTGTAGATGTTTACTATGCTAATTGCATAAACTCAGTATATTGTGATCCTATCAAGTTCCAACTTTTGTAGTAAAAGAAATCGAAAGTTTAACCTGGAGAATCGGGCCAATCTTGAAGTCTCCCATGACTTCTTCCTTGGATACTAAGGTTAGAAGAGGGAGAAGAGCAAAAATCCATACCTTGACACTTGAAGCAAATGAAGGCACTTGAAGCAACGAGTGTTGCTCAGATTGTTGTTGCTCCTGGGTGGACTGGCTCCACTTCTGGGTTTGAATTGAGCTTTCACTTCTTCCGTGAGAACTATTGTCGTGGGTTTGGTGTCCTCGGAGTATGTAGGCTTGCTGAATTCCTTTGGTTTCGTCCCACCAGCTGTGAAACTTGGGCGTGCACGGCGTCTCTAGAGCTGAGATTCAATCAATTTTGCCTTGTGCACCATCTCTTGAATATCCTCAAAGCTATGCAGCTCCACCTGATCCTGTATGTCCCTGTTAAGACCACCAAGAAACCGTGACATAATCATATCGTTACTCTCGTTTAGGTTTACTCGGATGATGAGCACTTCGAGTTCCTGGTAGTAGTCTCAAACTGATTTGGTTCCTTGCACCAGCTTCCTGAGCTTGACAAGAACCTCTCTTTGGTAATGAGCATGTACGAATTTCCTCCTCATGTGCATGACGAGCTGCTCCCAAGTAATGATTGGTCGAGCTCCACACCTATCTCTTGCGATACCTAGCTGTTCCCACCACAAAAGAGCATAGTCATTAAACTCAGAAACATCAATCTTAACCTTATTGGGACCGTAGGTGTCTTGAACTAGGAAGTTCGACTCCATCTTTCGCTCCCAATCTAGGTACACTTCTGGATCGCTGGTTCCATGAAAGGCTGGAAACTTGATCTTGATGTGTCTGAGCTGTTGTCTAGCTGAATCAAAATCTCGGCCCCTTCCTCTTCGCATCGTCTCTTGGCTATGATCGGAATATCCCACGTCTTCCTCTTCATCGGAGATATGGTGTAGATGCATTTGTTGTCCTGCTAGCATAGTCTCTCTAGATCTTTGTCGTGGTGCTCTAGGACGAGGTACTCTCCGTTCTTCTCGGTTAGAGGCTGGAGGAGACCTTTGGCGGTTGAATACTGTTTCTCTTCCTCTAATTCGGAGCTTGTCGTTGCCTCTTGGAGAAGGTTGACGTCTGGGAGGTTTCTTCGTTGGTGATGCGATGCCTTTCCCTTTTGCTATTCGCATAGCTTCAGAGGGCGTAGGAGTATGAGAACCATCGTTATATGTTGATTGATCATCGGGTCTAGACAGTCCCATCTGTTGATCCATCTGGCTACGCAAGGCTTTGACCTCGTCTTGTAGCTGCTGCGTGAATTGAGAAGCCAGCGATTGGTTAGCTTCTGTGATTTTCTGCATCATGGCTTCTGTGATTTTCTGCGTCATAGCTTCAAGGGCTTGAGCTGAGAGCTCCATAGCACCTGAAACAGACAACAAAACAGCAGATCAAAGAGTCCAAGAAATCTATACCAGATAAGAAAAGACCTAAACAAGAAGATTCTGTTTAGATTGCTCCTTATCTAAACAAATAAAATCGAAACAGATCAAGTAAAAAAAAGGAAATTAACAAACCTAGAGCTATAAGGAACGAAAACCCTAGAAAGGAAATAATCGAAACCCTAGCTAGATGCAACACACAAATCGATCAAAGAAACCAATGAAAGCCGATCAACAAATAAGAATTAAAACCGAAAAGAACACAAACCCTAATTCTAAAACCCTTAAAACCCGATCGCAAACCTACAACAAAAACAAACGAATAAAACCGAACCCTAACTAGCATGCAATAACAAATAACCGATTAAGAAACAAGGCAAGAAACTAACAAAACCCTAATCACCAAAACCAAATTAAAATCAAATTAAAGGAGAAGAGTTTAGAGAGTTTTGCTTGGCCTATGGTTCAGAGTTGGCTCTGATACCACGTGATGCAATCCTAGGACTGAACTCTGAAGCAAAGGAACCGAAAACTAGATGAACTGATGATGATGGCCGATGATGGTGGAGGGTTGAGTATGGTATGGACGAAGGTGGAGGTGGAATCGATGGGATTGTAGCAGTTGCCCTTGTAATCTCCAGGATTGGAAGAGAAACAGACTCGTTTGAGAATCATATTCAAGAGCAGGAAATCGCCTATCTTGCTAGGGTTTCACACAAAAATTTGCAGCAATAATCCAATCTGATTATTCACCTAAGTCAAATCGACTTAAGTAGAGAAAGAAAATACAAGATGGGCTTAAGTGACTTAAGTCCCAAAGTCAAGAAAATATAAAGGAAATCGAAAATTAGGCCCCAAAACAAATGGGCCTAACTTAAACAAATCATGTCCAATAAAAGATAGAAAAGAAAAGAGATGTTGGGCCAAGAATGGCGCCAACTCTACTAGTCAAGGAGACTAAGTAGAAACATCCCCACCATCACACCGAGCCATCGACGTAGTGATGCAATCTACCTCATTAAAACCCTGCTGGAAAACGATCCAGGCTGCACCAGGGAAAGAGTACAAAGTACACCACTTTGATATCACTCAGTGATCAAAGTGGGGTCTTCAACCTCGAGCTTGGATAAGTAGAAAAAATCTTCAGTCCTTTCTGGATCAAGCTCGCCTAAACTGATGAGAGCATGCGCCTCCTTTGCCAGCTCCTTGACTCTTGATCTCGTGATTCTTCCTACCAGCTCAGATTCGATCTCTTGCTCAACTACTAGCTCAGGTTCAGGTTCTAAGCTGCTTGGATTCACATTAGTATCGCCCTAAGAGCTCCCTCGCAATGTTAGTTCTCCAAACCACATGATTCCTCAACGTCATCCTCATGACTTGCACCTCATCAATCGTCTGTGACAGCCTCAATCGCATTAACCTAGCCAAAAACCCGTAACCTTCTCTTTCTCGTGCCCTAATTACACAAACAAGCACAATCCCAACAATATATTGTGCTTTACGAGAACCTAGATAAGCAGCGCGGGTTAACTCAACCACTTCTTTTATTCGTTTTTCTAGCCTTCTTCTTGCATCAAAGCAATGCCCCACTCCTTTGCGGTACAACACATCGACATTTTCCATCCTTCTAAGTTTCTTCATAAACCTCTTGTATCCTTCTTCTTCTTCAGGTTCTTCAAAGACAAGATACAACAAAAAATTCTCCAGATTACATTCGCCTAGAACTCTCTGAGTTTCGTACTGCTCTTTAAACGCATTATTAACCATAATATTGAAATAATTTCAGAGGTTTTCCCTGACTTTGTCCGTGTCAACAAACAATTCGAAATGCCTCGACTTTTTTAGAACAGGTCCGGGTCAAATAGCAATGATTCGAAGCACTTATTTTTACACTATTTCGGAAACCTATGACTATAGCCCTTGGTAAATTTACCAAAGACGAAAAAGATACCTAGACATAGTGCATCAATTCTAGAGGCTTTGGCGACACGAACACTGATGTCACCGAGAACTGCCGTGGGTAAATCCATGATGTTTGTTGCCATCGTTGTGTCTTCGTTTTTACTCGAGAATGGATTACTCAATGAGCCGTTACATATATATATATATATATATATATATATATATTGTTTCCGGTAAATGGGTGAAGAAAAACAGATATGTATTTGTCAACGACAGTAGAGGAAGTAAACTTTTGCATATAGATGGGGAAACAACACGCGACAGACTCTTAAAATCGGCATTTGAGGATTACGAACTGAATGAGTCGAGGCATCATATTAAGTTGTGCTATATGTTCTCGAATAAAGCTTTGAAAACAATGGCGAACGATACTCCACCAGTTTATGTCAATAATACTCGGCAGTTGGAAGGTTTTCTAAGCCTAAGGAAAAACGAAAAATATACGTCTCTACGTGGACATTACAGAGAAAAAAGATGGCGATGATAGTCTGAATGACAGAGCAAGAGAGGAGAGTAAAAACATCTATACTTTTAGCTCAGAAAGAGAAGGCTCAGACGTGGAATATTTTACTATGATCACAGTCGTTTCCGATTCGAGGACAATGACAATGACTGCTATAGTAAAGTGGAAGGAGAAAAAGATAAAGTAGCCTGAGAAGATGAAGTAGTCGAAGAAGACGTAGAAGATGATGAAATTAAAAGCCAATATGATATGTTCGACGACTCGGATGGTGTGTCGTTGATATGTCCTATTTTTAGTGGTTTCAGTCCCATCTTTTGGTGAGATTCTGAATCACTTTACGAGTTATTAATGTGCTTTTGGAGCTTCTTTGTCTCCTTTCAGGATTTCACAGGTCTGGAGAGGAAATTTGAGAATAGAAGAGTTTAAGGAAATTTTTGGAGGAGTTCTGAAGAAGCCAGTTCTGAACGAGCAACAGTTCGATCGAACACCTATCAGGTTCGATCGAATCTTCACTCTGGGCCTTATCCGCAAAAATAAATCCCATATGGAAGTGAGACCCAGTTCGATCGAACCCTATCCGAGAATGAAGCCGTTCGAGATGAAGCGAGAAAACCGGGATTCGTTTATGGAGATAAGGTAGGTTTGATCGAACAAAGCCATTTTCGATAGAACCTCAAAGCCGACTTTCCCAAAAGTTTCGTTTTTGAAGCCCAAGCCCACCTGTACCCAAAAGACTATAAAAGCACCAAAGAGACACAAATTTTTGCACGCTTTTTCCTTCTTATTTTCAGTTTATTGTTTTCTGTAACTAGGGTTTTTATTATTGATTTGCTAGGGGAGATATATTTAGAATTGACAACTCTGTATATGGAAACCCTGTTTTGATTCTATCTAAGTACTACTTCATGCTTTCAACTATGCTTTGTTTGATTGCCTTGATTATGTCTGAGTATATCATTAGATCAGATCTAAGGTTACACAAAAGGGCTGCTAGGGTTCATGTTTAGATTAGGTTTAATGAGAAGATGAATTGAGTTCTTTAGGAGCTGATATGTAACCTAGTTTCAATCTGACAAGTTGAATCTAAGGATGATTCAAGTCTGACAAACACCAATTAAATCACCCAGATTAGTATTTACAAGATTCTTAAGGATTCTCTCCTAACTACTGAATTGAAGCCTTACTTTGACCTGAAAAATCAAGTATAGGCTAAGGAAGATCCGAGCCTGACAAGCATCAAATCGGATCACCCAAATCAATAGTTAGGAGAGTCTGAAATTGATCGATCCAGTCTGACAAACAAGATCGATCAGCCCCAGTGAGGCAAGCTAAATTAGATTCACTACTGGCTATTGCTCTTGCTGAGCGTTGAGTGACGAACGCGAGGTGTGCAAATAGTTAGTCCAGAATCTAATTTATGTTCTGTAGATCCCCAGTTTTTTCTCAACCACATGTCTGAACTGTTCCTGCCAAAAACTCTTTTAAACCCTAGGTTTGATTGCTTGCTTATCTGATTTTAACCTCCGTTGTTCTATTTACTGCTTTCATCACCTCATTATAGCCTGCTAAATCAACCTCTCTAACTGTTTTAGCCACTGCACTGTCTTGCCTGTCTCTTTGTGTTAGTCTTTAGTCTATGTGGATTCGATCCCTAAGTACTACAATTGACCGTCTGTGCACTTGCAGATAATTAGTTGTCTAAGGTAAAACCTGATTGACATCGGTCGTCTGAAGATGATAACTTCAGCTCATACGGTGAGTCTCCTGCAGTAGACGAAGGTTCACTGCCGCTACCTCCAAAGAAGAGAGATGTCTTAAGGTCGGAGATGTCTTCACCAGAGCTTGCGGTAGGGCAATGATACGAGCGTAAATCCGATTTGGAGATACGACTGAAACTTCTTACAGTTATGGGTCGATTTGATTTCAATGTAGTCGTATCCAACAAGCATACACTCGTTGTTAAGGGTTGGGTGCATGGATGTCTCTGGAGAGTTCGTGCTTCTACACAAGGGGATTCCCCGACATTTTACGTTTGTATTTACGATTAAGAAAATACATGTTCTGTAACTGAGCGTGATTATCGATCTTGACGAGCAACACCAAGTGTTTTAGGACAGTTGTACAAGTACTTTCTCGGCGACGTTGGTCCGTCTGTTCGACCTTGGAGTGTCGGAATAACTATCAATAAGCAGTTTGATATAAAGGTATTTATGTTGTTTCGGCTGCGTTATGTAAACAATCTCGCTGGGTTATATTAAATACCGCCGACTTATTAAACTTTTAGCTATGGTTGAGTATATTAAAGTTCAGGCTGAGTTAATTTAACATGACTATGTGATGTTAATATTAACGATACGAGTGATTTATTAAACTTTGCGATATGGCTGGGATATATTAAGGTTAAGGTTTTATTATTTGTTGTAACTGACTTATTCGTACGGTTATGTGGACAGATGAATTATTGGAAATCACATAGAACACTGAAATGTGCAAGGAAAATCGATGAGGGAACACCTGAGAGTGGGTTCAAAAACTTGCCTTCTTACTTATACATGATAAGAAGGGCGAATTAGGGTACAATTGCGCGTCTTCAAATCGTTGAGGAACAAAGATTCATGTATGTGTTCCTTGCATTTGGTGCTAGCATCGCCATGTTTCCTTTCATGCGCAAAATTGTGGTCCTCGACGGTACGTTTCTTCATGGTAAATACAAAGGGACGCTTCTCAGAGCACTAGCTCAGGATGGAAATTTTCAGATTTTTCCGATAGCTTTCGCTGTTGTTGACACTGAAAATGATGATTCGTGGCACTGGTTTTTAACGCAACTAAAAGTTTTGATCTTCGACAACGAGGGGCTCGCGAAAATCTCGGATAGCCATAACTTGATAGGGAAAGCAATTGAGAATGTGTATCCCCTCGCTTCTCGGGGAATTCGCACTTACCACTTATATAAGAACATTTTGGGACGTTACAAAGGAAAAGATGTCTTCAATCTGGTGAAGAGAGCGACAAGATGTTTTAGGATGGCTGAGTTTGATGCGATTTTCGAGTAGATCGAAGCGATGAATCATGCACTTCACGACTAGATGTCCGACTATGGGCGCGTGTCCATTTCCCCGGTGATAGGTACAATATGATGACTACGAACATAGCAGAGTCAATGTACAAAGCACTGTCAAATGCTAGGGGTCTTAGCATTGTTCGACTATTAGAATTGATACGGGCTATGATATCCAGATGGTTTGCTAACCAGAGAGAGGATGCTAAATCGCAGCCAACAACGCCTACGCGTGGTTTGGAGAAACTACTACATGTAAGTCAGCCGTCACACTTTAATATATCAGCCGTAACGTTTTTAATTATTTATTCATAACCCAGCCCTATACTACGTACTTCAGCCATTACAGTTCATATCTCAGTCGTAATGTTTTTATCCTTGATGATGGGTCGCGTTGATACCGCCAGACAGCATACAACACAAATTATTGATGCTCATCACACCAAGTTAGACATGGTGAGTCTTTGCATGTTGTTAACTTGGAAACTTACAACCACACATGCCATCATATCGAAGAAGAGAAATTACCATATTTGCACGCAATCACAGCTGCCGAGTTCAGGATTTCTCCTATATCCTTGTGCAGTCCTTACTATAACAACGTTTATTTGGTGAACGCGTACGCGGAATCAGTCATGCCGGTTGAATCCGCGCAACAAGTTCCAGATAACGTGGTTAAACAGCCATGCATGCCCCCGTTTATTCGTCAACCACTAGGAAGACTTAAAAAAATATGATTAAATTCGTGTAGAGATCGCACTTGAAAACAAACGTCCAAGGAAAGAACACACATGTTCTCATTGTGGACAGAGTGGGCATAATGTGAAAACTTGTCTGATGTAATTATTTTTGAAACGACTGGTTTAATCAAACCAGAACCTAGTCGTATCATATTTTGGAAATTTAGCATAACTCAGACGTCTCGTATTTTGAAAAATTGGCATAACTCAATCCTATCAAAATTTGTATGTTTTTGTGATACGACTGAGTTGTGGTTTAATTATTGCTTAGTTATGATTTAATAACTAGACAACTCATCCTTTAAATATAAACGACAACATTTCGTTTTTTCTCGATGTTAGTGCCCATCCGTAATCTTACCTCGGTAACGTAATAAGTTACGATTAGGGAATTTGAACAGGCACAAGTTAACCGATGGAGGGATGCGAACAAAAAACACTTCGCGTGGCCTCATGTTCCCCCAACGCTGATGCTTCACCCGATTCCACTCGCCCGACTATCGACCTCCGTTGATGAACCAATCTCGTCGACGTTGCTAACTGAATATTTTCAGCAGATTTATTGTATAGAATTTGTCTTATACGGCTAACTTGTGGTTTTGATTATGGCGGGAAAATGTTTTTGGAAGAAAATAATTTAAATAATCATATTAATTATGGTTGAGTTATGTGGTCTTACTACAGTTGTGTTAAGCCAAACAAAACACTTTGTACTCCTAATTACTTTTACATATGTTCTCGTAAAAAAAATATTAACTTTTACCTCGGTAACGTAATAAGTCATCATTTCCCTTCTGATATGACATAATAGCTTCGTAATAGGTCATCATAAGCAGGTAATAGGACATCATATCTGCGTAATAAGTCATGTGAACTTCGTAATATTATATTATATTACAAAGTCTTAATGTGTTAATATTTAATATATATTAATATGGCTGATTTATTATTAAATTACACTGGATTTACAGATGATTCACACTTCACGGCTGATTTACGGATTATAAAAATTAAGATATAGATTGGTTTTGATTATGGCGGGAAAATGTTTTTAGGAAGAATATAATTTAAATAATCGTATTACTTATGACTGAGTTATGTGGTCTTATTACGGCCGTGTTAAGCCAAACAGAACACTTAGTGCTCATGGTTACTCTTACATCGGTTCTTATTAAAAAAAGAAGGGTTTTTGAGAGATTAACTTTTACCTCGGTAACGTAATAAGTCATTGTTTTCCTCGTCATATGACAATAGCCTCGTAATAGGTCATCATAAGCACCTAATAGGACATCATATCTACGTAATAAGTCATGTCAACTCCGTAATATTATATTATATTACAAAGTCTTAACGGCTGATATAATGAATTTAAATATTCAATAAACGACAGATTTTTTTTATCTACAGCTGATTTACTCTGAAAGCGGCTGACTTTTTTTTGTTTGTTATGGTTGAGTTTCAGATAAAGGCTGATTTACGTATTATGATGTAGTTCTTTTAATGGCTGAGTTTAATTTTATTGTATATGAACTTTAAGGGAAATAAACTCCGAACAACATATTAGAGAAGCAAAAGTTAAGAATAGTCATTCCTTCAAACAACCGATTGAACTATAGAACTTGAAGGAACAAAAACACATAATTACAGAACTGACCGTAGATTAACCCAAAACAAGAACTTGAAATAACCAAAAGACATAACAGAACACAAAAACCGTAATCTAAATATCTTTAATCTCCTGAAGAATGTCCTGAAGCATTGTGATCGTAGCCCTGATGTGCTGACGGTCCTCCGGGGTGGAGTTCCGTCTAGAAGGAACCACCATTATGATATGGCGATATAGAGGTCCCATTGGCGGTTGCGGTCCGATCGGTATGTTCGGTATCATCAGTACAGAACTAGCCGACATACGTATATCCTGTGCCCTTCGCCGGACCGCAATATTGACCAACACTGATGCGGATCCCAATTCCACTTGCCGGACAGCATGTTCCCCCATCACCGATGCTCTACCCGGTGCCTCTTGCCCGACCGAGTCTTCCCCCTCCCCTCTTCCTCCACCACTCCTGTGACTCTCCACCTCCGTTGATGAAGCATTTTTGTCGAGGATGATAACTTCAGTAGGATTCGCCATTTTTTACTTAACTGATGTAGAGATGTGAACACAAAACCGTTATAAATACCCTTCTTCAACATTGATAACTGGAATATGATTAGCGACCTTCTGTGAGTCCGACACTTAATTGAGTTATTTATAGCACATATACATATGATTCACTTTATATTAGTTGTATCTCATCCTTCAAGCCATAACTCCGCCTTACTCGCACAACTCCTAATTAAAAAAATACATAACACATCAATATATTAATCACGACTGCTTTACGGAATATAACATTAATTACGGTATATAGTGTTGAGAGAATGTGTAAATATTTTAATATTATATTCCTTAGGATTTCATAACGGTTTTAATTTTGGCAGATTTAATTATTAAATACGGCTGAGTTATAGTTTAATGTGGCAGATTTAATAATATATTATGGCTGATTTATTGATCTACAGATTCATAGACTACCACATCGTTTCATGTTTTCTAGAGTGGAACAATGTTATCCGTTGGATTGATCAAAATCAACGACTGACTTATGATCGATTATGGCTGAGTTCTGGTTTTATTATGGCTGATTACTGTTTGATTATGATTTAGACTGAGTGATGTTTGATTTTGACTGAGTTTTGTTTGCTTAAGGCTGAGTTCTGTTTGATTATGGATGTGTTACTTGTGTATTGAAACAAAGATAGAAATGATATTTCATTAAGAAAAGTCAACAGATTACAAAGGCTCGAAGGCTTTTCGAGCGATCTACAAAAGGCACAAATGCCAAAAAACGGGAAGATGAAGTAAGGAGAAGGCATGTGTAAGCTCGAAAAGCAGAAGCTCCATGATTATAAATATTCTAAATAACCCGACATGTCATGAAGATGTGAAGGTTGAAGATAAGATACATTCTTTTTCATGAGTTGGCAATTCTCCATAAGTAATATAGCTTAGAGCTGCCTCCTTGACGACCAATCCCGACCCAACAGTCACTATCTATATTGCATTCATGTCAGTATAGATACAATGTAAAGTGACCGTCGCTCATTATGGATACAAAATAGCGGAGATGTCATTATCAGACTCATGAGAAAGCCCTTCTGAAAGTTTGGGCGAAAAGGCGAGAGAAAAGTCAATAGAAAGAGTCTAGGGAAGAAAATCTTCCGGAACTAATTCATATGAAACGCATCTCCCTTTAAAGACGAAGAGGAAGAGAGAAGACAAAGAGGAAGATAAAAAAATTATTATACTGTAATAATCTTATTTGTTGGATTGACTATAATCAACGACATCAACGACACATGACGATGAGCGAACGGTCCTCTATTGTGGAGTTCCGTCCAATTGTGTGTAGGTTCAGGGAGAAAATCGATTTTTCTGAAAACTCAGCCTTGGAATCAAACATATATCAACCATCAAGTAAATAGCGGTGTGTTGCTCTACGGCTGATTCATATTTAGCAAATTTTCTATACAGCTAATTCTGGTTTAATTATGTCCCATATCTCAGTTAAGACGAAAATAAAAACAAGATAACTCATCCGTTAAAAATGAAATTCGAAAATACCGCGTTACATTTTTACTCGATTTTAGTGCAGACCCGTTCTCTTACATCGGTAACGTAAAAAGACATCATTTCTCTCGTCCTATGACATCATAGTTGCCTAATAGGACATCATAGCTGCGTGATAAGACATCGCAACTTGTAACATTATACATTATTTAGGGAGGTATAGGGTTAACGTGATAAGCTAATATTTTAATATTTTATTTATATTATTTACTGTACAATGTTAATGTGTTAATATTATTTAGAGCATAGAGTTTAGTGTTTAGGTTTACTGTGGTCTGATTGGGTTCTGGGTAAATGTGGCTCATTTATGATTTAATTTAGGTTGATTTACAGATTAGAATTCTGCTTTAACGTCTGAGTTTTGGATTAATGTGGCTGGCTTAATACTTAATTTCTGCTGATTTATGGAGGAGTTTATTGGTTTTTTAACGGCTGATTTATGTTTTAAGGGTTGGGTAAGTTAACTCTAGACGGCTGATTTACGAAATGAAATATGGATAATAATATTTTCTATAACGTTTGGCTTCTGGTTATATACTGGCTGATTTACATCTCAATTTAGGCTGATTACTCTGTATGGCTGATTTATGGATATCCTAGTCATACATCTCTTATTCCTCGATCATGTAAACTTGGTACCACTCGTAGGTCGGCTTGACTTGCGTGTAGATAACGCCTTCTTCGACATTCCGCAGCGTCAAATACCCATTCTTGAAATCCATCTCTGCTCCGGCCGAGCTTAAGAACGTTTGGCCAAGAATTATGGGCTGATGAACGCCTCTTGGTGTGTCCATGACATAGAAGTCGGTTGGTAGAAGGCAGTTGTAGATGATGATTGGTATATTGGGGACAAAACCGCATGGTTTCTTTGACGAGGCGTCAGCCAGGGTCACCTTCATAAACTTAGGGTCGGTCATCTCAAGACCTAGCTTCTTGCATATGTCCTTTGTCATCACGTTTAGGCATGACTCCGTGTCACATAGGGCATCCTTAATCCTCCACCTGTTTATGCTTACTTCTATAAAGAACCGCTCTGGGCCGGGTTGCTGTGGGATTTCCTTTAGCCAGTGATAGGGCGTTCTCATCGCTTCCTCGTACAGGGTTTTAATCTCTTCTCTTGTCTATGTCGATCTTAGGAAGTGTTCCCGTAGGTTGTCTCACTTCAAAGCTTCTTCGAACGTTGTTTTGTGGTGTATATCCCTCACCTTACATTTAAATGCATCTAAGTCCTCCTCATTGATCCTTTGCCCTTCCTCGATCGTGGGAGGTTGGTATCGGCTGACTGGTTGTGATGATGACGACCCGGCTGCATGTGTCGGAGGTATGTGTTTTCGCGTGTCGCTCGTATCTAGTCGTTCATACATGACCACTTCCTCTTCTTCCCTTTCGTATTGAGGATGTTTTCGTATGGGTTCATCCTCCGGGTCGAGCGTGCGTCTATCTTCCTCCTAGCTACTCCCTTCTATAGTCTCAATGAAATAACAATAGCCTCGGGGGACATATTCGCCAGAAAAGGGTGTCGGACCGATTCTTCCCCCACCCCTTTTCCTACACCCCTCCCTTGACTCGACATCCGGTGATGAAGCGTCTTCGTTGATGTTCCTAACTTCGGGAGGATTCGATATTTTTTGATTAACTAGTGGAAGTGAACAGAAAACACTTATATATACCCCTCTTCAACGTTGATAACTGCAAACCTCTCGTGACGACCTTTCGTGATGCTGTAGTTATATCTCCGTCCCGTTTGGCGACCTTTTGTGAGTCAGACTCTAATTGTGGCTAAGTTAACTCCAGCCGGCTGATTCACTTCTCAATTTTGCTTGAGTTGTTGTTTTCAGCTGATTTATGGAATATAATTTGTCTGTGTATGGTTGATTTGTAGTTAATAACGACTGAGTTATGTTTAAATAACGGCTGAGTTATTTTTAAGTAACGACTAAGGTATGTTTCAATAAAGGCTGAGTTATGTTTAAATAATGGTTGAATTCTTTTTTATTATGGCCGAGTTTTTTGGGTGTTTAAACAAGGAAATGGAAACGATATTTCATTGAGACAAGACGATTCGGAAATCAAGAACTTGATAATAAACCACATAACATAAGGCATAATCTAAATATCTTCAATCTCCTTGAGAATGTCCTCAAGCTCTTTGATCTTAATCCTGATGAGTCAACGGTCCTCCGGTGTGGAGTGCCGTCCAGTAGGAACCACCATTGTGCTCCGCCTATATAGAGGTCCCTCAGGCGATTTCGGTCCGATCAGCATGTCCGGTATCATCGGTCCAGGATTAGGCGGCATTCGTATACCCGGTGCCATTCGCCAGATCGCAAGTTTGCCCAACACGAATGCTTCACTCGGTTCCACTCGCCAGACAGAATCTGACGCCATCACTGATGCTCCACCCGGTGCCATAAGCCGGACCGATTCTTCCCCCACCACTGTTCCACCACCACTCCCTCGACTGTCGACATCCGTTGGTGAAGCCTCTTGGTTGACGTTGATAACTTCAGTAGGATTCGCCATTTTTTTGCTTAACTAATGGAACCACGTGAACAAAAAACCCTTATATATACCCCTACTTCAACGTTGATAATTGCAATATGATTAAATGTTGTAGTTATATCTCTGTTACGTTTGCCGACCTTTCGTGTGTCAGACTCTAAATGAGTTATTTGTAGTAATAAGTCAGCATTGACCTCGAAATAAGACATATTAGCTGCATACTAAGACAGCATATGACATCCTAGATGCGTACATAATATTTTAATATATTAATATGACTA